>VZSE01015151.1:717667-931757 GCA_013398275.1 Promerops cafer
GGCGCCGCTTCCGGCCTCCATTTTACGCGGCGGCAGCGGTCGGAGGCCGAGGCGGTGTCGTGGGTGGAGGGGTTCGGTCCGGGTGCTGTGTTGTTTCTTTTTCCTTGGGCGTGGCGGACGGGGTTGTGATCTTCTGTGGCTGCGGTTCCCGGAGTGCCAGCACGGGGATGGGCTCCCCCAGCTCCCGCGGGAAGTTCGCCCCCGGCCGCTGAACCCGCCCGGAGCCCCCCGCAAAGGTTCGAGCGGCGTCGTGTCCCCGGGGAGGGGGAGAGCGGGGCAGGGCAGCATGGACCAGAGCGTGGTGGAGCACCCGGTGACCCTCATCATCAAGGCCCCCAACCAGAAATACACCGACCAGACCATCAGCTGCTTTCTGGAGTGGACTGTGGGCAAGCTGAAGTCCCACCTCTCCAAGGTGTACCCCAGTAAGCCGGTGAGTTGTTGGCCAGCCCTTTGCCCTCGCCTTGTCGGTAAGGCTGGCACTGCGGCGACTTGGGGACAGGAGGTCAAGAGTTCCCTTAAACCTTGTTAAATAAACAAGAGCCCTGCCGCCGAAGCGTGACCTGCGTGAAGGCGGTGGTCGTCCCTCTGCTTTCACGGAAGTTGGCAAATATGAAGCTGCTCTTTTACGTCGTGGGAGAAGATTGTAGTGTAGCATCCTGAAAGGCGATATCGCTAAAGATGCTTACTAATGCTTCGCTTATCGTTTTGTGGGAACTGAGATTTAGGTATCTCAGCTAACTGAATTAGAGACTAATTTTTGTAAATCTAAGAGTTCTGTCTGTTCTGAAGTATAAGCAATATACTTAAGGTTAAGACGATCTAGGGAGCTCACTGAGGTGCGGAGCAGATTGATCTTTATTCAAAATATTATTTGAAACTATATAGTTGAACAATCTCCGAAATTATTTCCTCTTTGAGAAGCTATTTTTCTTGATATTGTGCTGAAAATTCTGCTGTCAGGTGTTATACAAACTTGTATGACAGCTGTGACTGTATTTTGAAACTTCATACCTATAGCTATTTTTGAGGGAAATATGAAGTTTATTTCTGGATTTCTCTTAAGTTGTAAATGTGGCAATTAAAAGGGGCTGTGAAAAAAGCATAGGCAATAGGTGATAATACTATATATGTGTAGAATGGCAGTCATGCAGAACAGTATATTTAAAAATTTGTTGCAGAGAACTGTATGAGAACTGCAGCAGCATGTGGGGCCTACAACCAGGCTTTAGAAAATATCAGAAGATGGTGATATTTATATTTTAAATTATTTTTCACCTAGGTCAATAGAAGAATTACTGTCATTGTTGATTTTTTGACAGAGGAAAGTAAAATAGTTGCTTTGTCACAAAAAGGGTTTCTGCCTTTTGGAGAAAGAAGAAGAAAAGCAGCCAACAACTTGGGCTGTGTCACTGATACATTGACATCTGTTAAACAGTTGTGAGAGTTTGTGAATATAGTTATTGCTGTGAGTAATTCTCTGCTGAAAGAGCCTATCTGCTGTGAAAAACAAAAATACCACTCCAGCTGATTGCTGCTTCGTCCTCGTCACTAGAATTTCCTCTAGTGACGTGTTTGTGTTTAAACACTTGTTTTCTTATTTGTCCTATGAATGATCCTGCTAAATTGAGCTCCTGAAAGGAAAAAAACGTAATGAACAAGAGATTTTCATGTTGCACTGTAGGCTTTAAACAGTACTATAGTGTTAAATTTCAGTTTCCTGAAACATCTTTCTTTTGTTGAAAATAGATTCCTCAACATGCCTCTCAGTATTAAATGACTAGTTCAGCTTACCCAAATTTGTTCTGGATTAAAGAATGGGGAGTTTAATGAGAATTATTTCAGTAATTCCAATTTAATTTGGATTTAGTGTACTTGCTGTTAAACTAATAACTGAACACAATGTTTTTATTTCATAGGACCTTAAAAATTAAAGTAATAACATGGGAGAGGAGAAAGGTGTTCAGTAGGATGGCTCTTATGTATAGTAAAATCAAAAAGTGTATTTTTGGTTTGATATATTTTTTATATTGAGTTTTGATTCTTTTTTCAGTGTGTATAAATATTCTTGCTTTTAGGAGCTCCTCTCCCTCTCTTCCTTTTTTTTTTTTTTTTTTTCCCCTTTAAACCAGATCAGTGTTAAAAGCTTGATTTCTCTGTTCCCTTAATATGATGGGTCCTGGAAATAATTTCTATTACAGTGCTATTTTAAGGTGGTGGGAATACACTGCAACACAGAGACTATACAGGCCCTGCAGTGTTCTTGACGTTAAGGTGTAAAATAGAAATCAGTTGCTGTCACTTCTGTAGATAGTATTTCAAGTTTTCTGTATGACTTGAACCTCATTCTTGTATGTGCATCTGTAAATTAATTGGTAAATTATGATAACTGTCCTAATTAAATTTAGAATTTATTAAAAGTATGTTTTCAGAAAGTGAGGTGGTTAGAATAGGCAAATGAGAAGTTAGGTCTTGAGGCAGTGGTGTTTGGGATTTTTCCAGATGACTTTATATAAATTACTTGGCTAAATTCATACAACTATCAAATACTGACAGATTTATATTGGTTTAGTTGTTATTAAAATTGATATACTTTGCAAAGTACTTGAATGAGCTAAATAGTCTCAGAAGGGTGTTAAACTAGTTTGTGAGTCTTTACTAAGATTCACATTTGTCAATACTTTTGCTCCCTGACTGGACCAGTTTTCACAGACAGAGTACTGCAGTTACAATGTCCCTAAATGAAGTACCTATGTAGAATAATGCGAGGCTGTTGTAAAATCAGCCTGGGTGTCTCAGTCTGGCAGATCGTACCTTCGGTGCATTAACTGCTGCATTGATTACACCCATAAACAGTAATTTCAAACTGCTGTTTCTCATTTCCCCCAGTACCTGTCATCTAGCATTTGCCTACAGTTCTATCTAGAAGTGGTTGTCTGGATTTTTTATTTCTTATGGAAGAGTGGGAGAGAGGCTTAGTGAACTAAGATAATATATCTGGTAGCTGCTGCTGTATACCTCAGAGATGGCCTGTGTTCCTACAGAACATTGCTGCAGTGTCTTAGTTTTGGTATTTGGTAATGTGCTGGGCATAGCTAGTTTGGACTAAGCATTGCAAAAGAAGCCTTGCATGAAAAATGGAGGAAAAAATTATAAACCAGTAGCTCTCCAGAGCTCCAGACCAGGAGTTCTTAGTTTTGAATATATACGTTTTGGATTTTGACCTGCAAACTGTCTCCTGTCTCACTCTAGGTTCTAGAAAAATTTTTTCTGATGCCATGTGCCTTCTTCTGAAAATGGGGCTACTCTAATTATGTGGTCTGAGGTGTTTTTCCATCACAGTTTAGTGTTTCAGCCAGCAGTGAGCATGCTGTTCCTTCAAGCAGGAGGTGTGGTAGTGAAATTTCCTCTGGCAGAGGATGAGTTGAATGCCTTTTCCATTTACTTTGGCATATATGTGAACTACTGTGTTTCCACATTTATTACCTCTTCTTCCATCTGCATTAAAAAAAAAAAAAAGTCCAGTTCAGAATTGCAGGCTTTCAACCTGAGAATTGCAAGTGATAATCCTTTAGTTCTCAGGTAGGTATTTAATTTATGAAGGGGGGAGTATGGGGTTTAAGACCTCATCTTCCCCATTAAAGTCTCTGGCTTAATGTGATTAACAGTACTCAACATATGTTTAACCTTTTCTTTTTGTGGTTTTGTAGGGAGTTGAAACGCATTACTGAAGGCTGCATAGTCAGCTTGGAGGGGCCATTTTAATCTTGCCAGTTTCACCTCTGTAAAATATTCATATTTAAAAGTTACTTCTATCTTGTTTGAGAAGATACTTTAATTAGAGAGGGTGGAAGAGGGGCTGGTTCATGAGGTACCAAAGAGAACAATTGAAAGTGACCAGGTAGGAAGTTCCACTATGAGTGAGACAGGCAAAACAGCACTCTAGTGCTATGCTGGATGATGATTTAAGGATTTGGAGTTTGACGAGTTTTTGCTGTTGGGTTTTCCTTGTTTTAAGTGCTCATCTGTTCTTATTAATCTCCAGATAATCTGTCTCAGGACCCAGAAACAAGGATTCTTAAAATTTTTCTTCTGACTGTGTCGGTCAATCTAAAGCAACAAGTTTCCAATTTACAGGAAACTTAAACTTACAGGAAACTTTACAGGAAACTTAAGGTTTTCTTTGGTCTTGATGCTTAAATTCTGATTTTTCTGGCCTTTCCCAAATACAAAATGCAAGCTTGCATTCTGCTGGCAGCCTGTTCCTGCTTGAAGGGTATACAAAATGGTATAGCTCAAAAGAAGTTACTGACATGAGTCAGATATTTTTTGTTGTTTTAAATGTAAATAGAAGTAGTACAGCATTGTTGTTGAATGTATTGCAGTATTTTATCAATTTGAGCTGCAAATAACTAGTTCCCCATGTTGTGAGACATAAAAATACTGTCTGATGTCACTAATTAAAAATACGGAAAAGTGCAGAAGAGTAGAGAAAACTACTCTTAAACAGAAGTGATAAACATTTCTGCACAGTATGTGACAGGTTATTTTTTTAAAAAACATGTATTTAATCATGAATAGCTAGTATGGCTTTGGGAAAAAAAGTTAAAGCTTCAGATTTACTGAGTACTTACTAGCATTATTTGCTTTGAGTATCTCTGTTTTATTCTAATGATATGACCATTTTTTTTTCCAAAAACTTTTGTAACATTTCTATATTCTGCTAAATAATTTGGGATCTGTAGAAGGCTATTGCAAGAAAAAGAAAAGTCACAACTTCTGTGAAAGCTTTTCCTAATCACAGAGATCTGGGGCTCAGTTATTTGTCTTAGTATTAGCGTGAACAAGACTGCAGAGTGGGCAGCAGAAAGCTGGGATAGGAAGAGGAGAGGTGTAAGGCTTGGTGTTTGCATGATGGGGAAATTCTTCAAATAGTTCATGCTGATAATGCCTGTCTGTTCCACTGATGTTAGGCTAGATTTCTTTGTTTAGCATTTGTTTGTTTGTCTTTCTTTTGTTTGACTGAGTGAGCTCCTTGTTTTAGCATGCTAGACATCTTACTGTAGATAGGTACCTCAAATAGTTTCCTTTAAATAATTCTGTTGTTATTTCTACTGTGTGGAATAGTCCAAAGTTACTAAAATATGAACAGTATATCATTTGTTAAAAAAAGAAATAAAATCTTTGTTTAAAATACTAGATTATTTTAAACTGTGAAACTGTAAGAATAGGAAAAAAAGCTTACCCAGGTTGGAAGGCTACCTTAAAAAAATGCTTTCCTTCTTGTTTTTTGTAATGATGTTTTTAGTTTTGTGGGCTGTATTTTTTTTTCTGCAGGGGGTTTGAGGGTGGGGACAAGGACTAATAACAGAAAGTCCTTGTTGAAAAAGACTGAAAGTTGTGCTCTTCTGTGTATTTTAATTGGCATTCCATTGTTCTGCTAACTTTCTTTGCCCCAGCCACTTCTCCATCTATATTTTCAGAAGGTGCCTGGGACCAGGAGCAGGGTACAAAACAAATCACTAAAAGAGGAATTTTTGAATGTACTATAAAGTTTTCTTGACAAGCATTTACCCTTAAGTGTTGTTAATTGTTATGGCATTCTTGCTGAGTACTTAATATCGTAATTCTTTTTCAGAAGCAATTTGTGAGTTGGACTTGTGAAGCCTCTCAAATGTTTTTAAGTCTGTCTGTTGGTGATAGGACTTAACATTTGCAGATGAGAAAATTCCATTTATCTCCAGCTATATACCTGTACATCAGTTAAAAAGCTAAATTCCTTTCTTTGTCCTCATCTCCTAGTCTACAAAGGATCAGAGACTGGTGTATTCTGGCAGACTGCTTCCTGATCATCTGCAGCTGAAAGATGTTCTCAGAAAAGTAAGCTTTATATCAACACCATACAATATCTGATCAAACCCCGTTTTTGGGAAATAGGAATTTCGGTTTGTGCTGTTTAACTTCAAATTTTCATTGTTGTATTGAGAGATGTAACCATATAACGTTGATGAGTTCTGGAAAATGTGTTTTCAAGTACGCCTTGTGTGTAGGATTGTGATACTTGTGGATTGAGGCATGTTTCCAATTGGTGGGAGAGCAAATAGACTATGCTAAGTCCCAAGCAAGTGATATGTTGTGTATCATAGATGGATTTGTGTTGGAAGGAACCTTATAGATCTTCTAGTTACAACCGTCCTGCTTTGGGCAGGGGCACCCTCCACGAGACCAGGTTGCTTAGAGCTCCAACCTGGCCTTGACTTCTTGGACAGTTACCACTCTCACATAAATGGAATAATGCAACATATTTGTGTAGATTGGGGAAATCATTTAAATTCTCTTAGAGGCTTAAATCCAGGACTTAAATCAAAAATGTCACTTGTGTAAGCAGATAAAGAGCAATGTATTAATTATGCAGAACCAGAATTCTCAGTTCCAGAATAATTTCCTGGGAAGGCTGTTTGTTGTCTTGGTTTTGATTTGGCAGCTGTTAACCATTCCTGATGATGTTTGAAACTTGCTCTTTTCATGTCATACTTTTTTTTTTTAAATTCTGTTGGTTTCTATTGGAACAAATAATTCTGTTAGTCTAATTTTGTATTCTTCAGTCAACATTTAGATCCCAGTTCTGAATATGTGTGACATGTCATGCAGGAAATCTTGGAAAACATGCACTTGATTTTCAAGCAGTCTCAAATAGCTTGGATTGATGATACCAAGTAGTAAGGACTTCATTATGTTAGGAAAGTTCTTAATGTGTAGAACAAGATATTTAGGGTAGATTATAAAGAACTTCTGTTTCAATTTTGATGGTGATAGGAAGCATGATGCATTATGTTGAGTTGTCTAAATTCTTTTTAAACAGCTCAGGATGAATCAGTAGCTGTTATTGGGGAAATACCTTAGGTCCTTGCACAGTTTTTAATCCTATGAAATAGATGAACTCTATAATACAGTACCTAGCTGTTGGTAAGTATACTTCTTTGTAATGTATTGAGGTAAAAATTAATCTACAGGCTGCAAGAGTGTGTGGGTCACATTTTAAAACTATCTGTGGAGGAAAGTCTCCAAACGTGGATGGGCTTTAGTGAAAGTGGGCAACTGAATTTCAGTATTAAATGCAGAAACAGATGCAGAGGAGTTTTGAGTATTGCTTCAGCAGACTAACACTGCTGTTCCATTATAATCTTTATCCTGAAACAGATTTTATTAAATGGGATTAAACTTCTTACCAAAGAAAATGTTTGCAGTTTACTAGAAAACTGAAGCTGGGCTGTTGCAAACCAGTGTATGCCCTGTAGCACTTAAATGTTCAAGGAAATGCTTATAGAACTGATCTCAAAGCTTAGTTTTGCTTGCTAAGGACAAAATGAAATCTGAATTCCTTAAATTCACTTGGCCTACTTACTGTACACTGGTTTTAGAAAACAAGATTTCAGACTTTGTTTATGTGCTGGAGGAGAAACTTTGTAACTAATGTCTTCTTCCACCATACAGGGGCTGTACTTGACTTCAAAGCATTGGCATAATGCTTTGATGTCATAATGGCAGTTATAGACCTTGGGTGTAGTTCAAGACATTTTGTGAATTTGAAAACACACCAGTCTTAAGCACAAAGTTAGAAATTTGTGTTGGAAGAAGAGGAGTTTTTGTGCTAAAGCTTTTGAGAGCTTTTGGAAAAAAGTATAATTAAACTTAAATTCAGTCTCATTCTCTGCCAAAGTCTTCCTACTGGATTATCTATAAATTCCTAATATTATCTGAGGACTTACTGAATCTCTCAGTCTAGCATTGTGATAGTTCCTCCTTGGTACTAACCAGTGTCATTTCACTGATACGAAATGCCTCGAGGCTGAAAGTTGTGGCACGCTTCTAGCAGAGTGGTGTCCAACACATTACTTATGAATAGAAGTATGTTACAATAAACTGTCACATTTAATAAAACTATGCTGTAGGCTAACCAGTGGTATGTCTAGCTTCCCTTGCCTTTCCCAGGGGCATAAATTCTTATCTAGGAAGGAGGTGATTAGTTAGGTTAAAGGCTTTTGACATGGTCAAAGTGCTGATCACCTGTGTTCAGTGCCTTCTGATCCTTGCTATCACTAACTGGTAAGAAATTACACTTACTGTAGCAGTGAGGCTGTGCTTGGCCTTAGGGGCCAGTACATGGGGAGGAGTTTAAATGACTGAACGTATATTGCCTATGCTAGCAGTAATGTACAGTGGTGTATAAGAGCATTTGTCTAGTTTCCTCTATTCCTAGAGATCAAGACCATAAAAATGGGTAAATGGCTGTTATAACATGTTTATATATATTTAAAAAAAACCCTTCCAAGTGCAGATTTTCTGAATGTCATCTCATTAAAAATGGCAGCTTGCCTGCACCATGCTGATTTCAGAAGAGGATAGAGAGGTGTTTTTGTTGCTCCTCTTGTTTAAAATTTAGTTACTGAGGAAGCTGCAGTGTGCAATTTAAATATGTAGCCACAGCTGTTGTGTTGCTATGGCCGTGTAAGGGGGTGTTTTAATTTGGTACAATGAAATAGCTTCAGATTGAAGTTATGGCCTCCAGATTGGGGGTGAGTGTGTTCCTGCAGGATTGGCATGGCCTTGCTACATGGCTTCAAGTGGTGGCATACATTTGCTTCCTCACTTTCAAACATTTAGGAATACTCAAGCCCCACTTAGCACTTTGAAGAGCATTCCCTGAGGGTGGAATATCTGCAGGGGCCCTTCAGTTGTGTGTCTGCAGGTTAGGCTTGAGCCAAGCTTAAACAGGAGCAAGGTGAATGCAGTGGCTGGCACAGTGTTCTTACCTTGGTCTGCTTGTGGAATTCCAGTGCCTACATTTTTCATGTACCCTGATGTCTCTATTCAATAACTCTTCATAGATCACAGTGCAAATGTAAGCATTCTTAACTTTAGGTAGACTGAGCCCTGTAAAAGGTGTGAGATTTTTCCTAAATGAAAGTTAAAGCTTGTGATACACTCCCTCATGCTTCTCCTGGGGTTCTTCCATTGGTTCTGCTGTACTGCAGTTTTAGGGAAAACTTGGATGAAGTCAATGTTCCACATGTTACTGTTATTAGAGAGCTTCTAAGAAGACATTAGTTGTGAAACAGTAGGATTCTCGTGCTAGACTCAAATGTTGCTTTATGGTCTGTTTTGCATAATGTTTCTTTAGTGTTTACAGCTTTGAATTTTTAAAGACCATTTTTTAACTTGTAAGTTTCATCAATATTGTTGCTTTAGCTCTTCAATTTCTTTAATTTTTAGCAAGATGAATATCACATGGTTCACCTGGTATGTACATCTCGGACACCCCCAAGTTCTCCAAAACCCAGCACCAGTAGAGAAGGTCACGGAGCGTCAACCTCCAGCAGTAGCTCGGTGAGTTTTTTCATACACAAGACATGAATTCCATCTATGCTAAGGAAATTTGCCATTAATTTCTCTTTTAACTTCTTACATTTTTCTGTAAAATGATGTGTTGAAAGTAGAGCATGCCTTATGAATTTGTACAATTAGACTTGGTTATTTAAGGATGTCATTTTATTTAAACAAAGATGACCTTTTTTCAAATTGCAATAGTTGTGTTTATTAGATGATAATGCACTACTTCTTCTAAGCTACTCTTTCTTTTTAACACTGTATTGAAAAGTACACTTTCTCTCCATATCCCTGTATATTTGGCAGAAATTGCAGTGTATTCAGAATTTTAGAAAAACTAAGTTGAGATTTGTTTTGTGAAAATTTGAGAGACCAGTCAAAATATTGCTGTTGTCTTGAGATACAGGTGGAACTTGGCCAGGATCTTTTCTGTTTGACAGGAATTGGCCAGTATTTATGTTTGAACTTCGAGCTAGTTGTAGCGTCTGTAAGACAGTCAAAAGTAGGAAGTGTTCTTAACACTTTTATTAGTTAAATTGTTTACAGAACATGTTTGTTTATGGTGTTTTGAGCCTTCCCCTCTTCACACCCTCCAAAAATGATGATGGTCTTTGGTTGTATTGTGTTTTGAAAGCAGTTATGATTTCTGTTGAGAACTTGGTAGTTGGCTTTTTCCAGAATTGGCAGTATCACTAAGCAACCTTTGAAGGCTAGTCAGAAAGAGATATGTTCAATACCACTGTAGGTACATTTCATCTGAGGTGTGTGGATTGTCAGCATATGGGAAATGCCCTTTGTCTACCTTCATTCTGCTGTTGATAGGGCCTGTGTCAGGCTGCTATGTGACAGTCAGAAACATGAGCAGTTTAAGCAGTGGTAGAGAGGGAACTGTGGCTACAACATCTTTTCAAAGGCTGTATTTATATCTCTGTTTACAGGCAGGACAGAGGTGGCCTTCTTGGCAAGTTTTATTGCTGTGTACATCAGTTGTAAATGTTGTATTTGAATGACTGTATTAATGACTGCTTAAAGCAGGCAGTATGCAAAGTGCTAAATTCATAATACTTTGGAGGAAACCCAAAGTTTGAATGGCCTTTGTCCTTCCATTTGTTTTTTATTTTTACTCCTCCCCACCCCCACTGTCTAGTGGTAAATTCTTCTCGTTTTCTTTGTAGGGCAAATGTAATATGGATGTCTTAAGAATTTGCACCTCCTCACTTCCTGAGTTGTCAAAGTTAAGGAAGATTTTCTACTGAGTAAATACTACAGTAATTCTTAGCGACAGGATTTGGGGATTTATTAAAACTGAAATAATGCATCTCAATGGCCCCATTGTAATCTTGTTATGGTGACAGTTTAGAAGCCAGGCATCAGAGGTCTAACACTGGTTTCAGGTGTGCTTCTTGGAGCCTAAGCAGTTCCTAGCTGTTTGCCTATTCCCATTGAGAGCCCCCTTCCAGCAATGAGCACAGCAGTTTGGATTGGCATGGTGGAGAGGATGAAGAGTAGAAGGGGTAACTAAGGCTAAGGATAGAGGAATGGTGTTTTAAGCCACTGTCTCTGAAGATAGTCATATCCTGAAGTTGCAGTTACTTCTGTTAACAGTAGCCACTAGAATTTTTGTTTCTGCTAAATACTCTTTCAGTTAAGTTTTAGTTTGCTTCAGCTTTTTGAAACTATGATTCCCAGTGACTTGTGGTTTTCTCTGGAAAGTATCGAGTCTTTCTGAAAAATTTTTTTTTCCCCTCCTTGCACCTGAGTGCAATTTTGAATTTCCATTTTTACTAAGGCTTGCCAGAACCAATAAAACCACAGAAGACTTACTCAGTGTTTACATTCTTAATAAAACTTGTGACAAAACATTAAAGTAAGTCGTTTTTTTAAGACACGGTAGTCAATCTTATAGCTGTGGCAAAAGATCCACAACCTTGATTTTATTTATTTTTAAGAATTTAGACCGTTCTGGATCAACTGCTGCCTCACCCACAAACCAAGAAGCTGCTTCTACGTCTTTGAACACTAGTGCAGATGGAGTGAGGCATCGTAATCTTCCACAAGCACACAACAATCCCATGCCAAGCCACCAGTTCCCTTATTTAATGCAAGGGTAAGTGAGACTGAAGCAATCCTCACTCTGATACTCTTTACAGTGCTTTAAATGTTCTGTTGCAATTGTGTTTCTTTCACAGTCTGGAAAACCATTTGGCTAGTTCACCTTGAAGCATAAGTCACATTAGAAAAGTTTTCACATGAAAGCTAGTGTTTTTAGCCAGGAGTCAGTCAAAGAGGAAGTGCTCTTGGTGCTCCCCTTCAGGCTTTTTTATTTTTTTATATTGTTTTTTTTATATTTTTCTTTATGCTTCCTACCCTCAATTTTTTTGGACAAGTGCAGCTTTAATATGTCTAGTTAGTAATGTAACTGATAGAATTATTACTTCTGGTTGTCTTTTCTGTCCTTTATTTTAACAGTCAACACTAAATTCTTAGCTGAATATGGTGGTTTCTAGTTTTTGACACATGAGAGATGTAATTTTTCATTTCTTCATCTTGAATTCAACTGTAGAAATTATATGCAGGTGTTTTGAGTATGTGTAGTGCTTGTGTATCTACAACAGAATGTTTAAGGATTTTCATATTTAGCAGAGAAGGGTAACCAGATCTAGATCAGATCTGTTATTACATAACTATTAAAATTCTTTTTTTTTTGTGCTTAAAAAGCAGCTGTAGGAATTTTAACCCATGTGACCTTTTCAGCTGCTTAAACGTGTTTTTGTTGTTAGTAGCAGTAGTAGTAGTTGCTTCCAAGGGGAAAACAGGAGGATGGTGTGTTCTGAGATCATAGCTGTCATTTCCTCAGGGAGCACTTCCAAGTTTCCTTTCTGACAAGGTGTTCTCTCAGTACTGTATAGATTCTAGAAACCTACTTTGGAGAATGTTGTAACAAAAACCCCTAAAATACGAATGTGCTAACAGTAACATTGCTTCTGTTGCTGGAAAGAAAACAAATGCCAAGAGCTGTTGAACGTATATTATGTTTCAGTTAAATTTACATGCTCTCATTAGAGTTAACGTGGACTTTACTACTATTGCTAGTTTTCATCTTGAATTTGTTAAATTTTTTTTATTATCTGAAATGTTATGTCTGCTGGGAAGAGATTGCTTTTGGAGTGGGTGGAGACTTAGGTTATTCTGACCAAATGCATTTTCACAGAAGTGGCCATACTTGCCTTTCTGACAAAGCTAGGTGACACCAGGTTGACTGTCAAGACTGCTGGTGTAATGTAAATTAATTCCAGAAGCATTTTATTATGTGTTGTGTAAATGACTAATCTGTAAGAAGTTTTAACATTTTTCTAATCAGCTTTTTCATAGACATATTCTGAGTGACTTTTTGTCAACAGGTGAACTTAATAGGCTGTGGACTTTAAAAAGGGAACAGAACCATTATTTAGTCTTTGGGCTGAATTAATTTGTGTCAGTTTGGTAGGCACTGCTGTCTTGGAAAGAAGGAATAAATTAAAAATACTAAGTCTGTGACTTGCTATGACTAGCATATAATGTGGATTGAGAGGAGTGGATTTGTAGACTGAAAGAAGTGCTGAGAACCTGACATCACGGTACATATTTCAGGGGTTTCAGTCCTACTTGGACTATTTCTAGCTTGGTTACCTGGAATAGGGTCCTGCTTGTGGCTGTGGTGCATCAGCAGTGCACTCAAATAGCATATTTCAATTTTGTGTAATCCAAAAGGAATCCAGATGGTGATCCAAGAGCATTCTGTGGTGCAAACAGAACTGTAGTAAGAGCAAGTGACTGGAAGTTTCCAGGAGTGCATTCCTAATCTGAACAGAAATGCCAAAATAAACGAACCCTAAATAATCCTAGGCCTTTTTTTTTTTTGGAAAATATTTTAATGGAATGCTGTCAGAACTTGAAGTAGATTTTTGTAGACTGCTGGGTATTGGGTCTGCTCAACTCCAAATAATCTGTGCCCAGTGCCTGCTGGAGTCTGCTTGCTTCTTTAAAAACCCTTTTTAATGCTTCAGTAATCTTTTCAGATGCATCTGCTTTTGCTTTTAGGTACTGCTGCTTGTATTCCAGCAGTAAGCAATGCCCTCTGTTTTTTTAGCTGTCTCTTAAACTTCATTTGGGGCAATGGGATCTAGCTTTAATGTAATTTATCCTTGTTAGGAACATGAAGATTCATAGCTGAAACTGGCGTTACTTTGTTGATTTTTATTTTCATGACCAAACAATTTTTATTCCAGCTGCATTATGAACTGTAGGCACTACTGATGGGGAAAGATCTCCAGGTGTTTGAAAATTTATGTAAGAGTCAGTTACCTTGGGCATTTTACAATACTTGATTGATTTGTACAAATAAGTAGTGTGAATGTTAGATGATCAAATTATGGTTTCGATGTTTTTTGAGCTCCTGGCTTAAAGCTGCAGTGTGAGAGTTGAACATACTTTGGGAAAACAGCATTTAGTTCAGGTTGTTGATGTATTACTGGGAAAAAATTAAAACTTTCTGTTGCTTTTAAGCTTTTGCAAATGCTGTTTTTAAAAAATCTAAACTTGAGGTGGGACTGGGCAAGTAGTTCATGTATGTACCAAGTTAGTCTTTAGCTTTGGGGAGCAAGCACAGCATTGTCTGCTCCTGTGGGCTTTGCTGGGGATCAGGGCCTGTGCTGTGCTGCGCAGGTACAAACACAGCACATGGACTCAGCCCTGACAGGGTTTGCATTTCAGACTGGAGAGCACTTGGAAGCAGTAAACAGACAAGAGACATCAAGGCAGTGAAATCATTTGTCAAGTGTGAGTGACCCATCTAGTGAAATGATTTCATACTGTGCACACAGTAATGTTTGAAAGCAAACAACAAAATGATATACTGACAGCGTGCAGTGTATCCTAGCACATAAATACCTTGCTGCATCAGTCACCTTTGCTCACTGTATTTTCTTCTGAGTAACAAGTAACATAGTGGAGGATATTGAAATATCACCTGAAGTTGATATCCCAAGCTTTTAAGTCTGAATAAAAATTCTTGTTTTTTCACTAGTGGTGACCAGTATCTTTGCGATAACCTTATGTACAAATTCAGTGCTGCTTAGTTCATTTGGGTGTCTTCCATAGACCAAAAGAAGTAGTTTTAAGCTTTTTAGCCATCCTGAGGAGCACTATGTGTCTTTTCAGAATATTCTGAAGCTACCTCTGCCATTCGAACTGTTTTCTGGCTTATCCAACTGTTCTGTTGTCTGCTCTGCTTTGTTCTCCAATCTTGGAATGCCTGTACAGATCCTGTTTGCTTCTTTGTTCTTACGCTGTTGCTGCCATTCTTTTGAAATACTGTGCTTCCTACCTCTTTCTCCTCCTTTTGGAAAAAGATCAGGAGAAAGTATTGTGCTACTTTACTTTTTCCTTGAACAGCAAGCTGCCTTGCTTTGCTGAGAAGATCCTCTTGCTTTCTGGAGGTTCTTCTCACTGTAATACATTGTTACAGTGTAAAGAGTTGTTTCTGAATTTCATAAGCTAACATAATACCATGGCAACTGTACTAGCTGTATAATTGACAGCATCTGCCTCCATTTGATTTTTGATGAGCAAACAAAATAGTGCTGTACTAGTTGGCATTCTAAGCCAGAAGCCAGTTGTAAGCCAGTCTAATTTTGCTCGATTAATGGAGCCAGGTCTTGAAAAATTATGTCTTGCTTCTCAAAAAGTCACGTCTTCTAGAAAAGCTATTTGGGAAAAAAAATAAAAACCCACCACAATATTTGAATGTGAAAGAAATCATGTGAAAGAAAAGAACATGACATAAATGAACTTCTGTGGTTTATCTTGTTTGACTGGCTACTTAATCTACTATTGAGCTTTAAGACATCAAGAAAGCAGCTTTCAAAAGAGTTTGAAAGAAAGGCGAGGCTCAAATCCGGTAATATTTCTAAAAGATGTATCTGTGAGGGCAAACTGCTAGCCTAAGGCCTCTCAACTTTTTTTGAGGTCAACATAGCAGTTATAAGGAAGAACCCTAAAATCTGTGTCTGATGAGAAAAGGAAGTGGAATTCACCCAGGCAAGTTGAGTATGCATTTTGTAATGCATACAGTAAGCGCTGCATTTTGGTGACTGAGGTGGAAGTGAGAGATCCTGCCTGTTCAGAACCCCATCTGATACTCTACCTGCTTGAAATTGAGACACTGCTCAGTGGTTTGTCTCAGCACAGTACTTAATGACACTCATGCAGAATATTTAAGTCATCTTTACATTTTGAGGTCAAATATTTTGTGAATTTTGGAGGAGTCTTATCTCTCCAAGTGTTTGCCATTCCAGGGATAGAAAAACACATTCTTATAGCTTGCAACTGTAAATCATGATTAATGTTTTTCAGCAGTAGCTTCATGGCATTGCTGTTTCAACATGTTAATTATGCATAAATAAATAGCAGGGCTGCTAGTTAACCCTTTCAATTTTTAAAATAAACCTCAAATAATGCCTGTGACTGTCTCAGTTTGTGTTTGGTATCAGGAAAGTACTTTTGCTTTCTTTTTTTTTTTTCCTTTCCCCTCCAAACTGTTGTCAAAACAGGTTATGGCTAGTCACAAACATAACAGTTTTAGCAGAGGTCATGGAGTTGCATGGCAGGTTCTTGTCCAGAATTGCAGTCAAATACTTACTCGTGTAACGTGGAAAAAAGATTTTAATGTCTTCCTCCCATCTTTCTTTCTGGGCATGTCGTGTATATCTGAATGCCTGGTAGACTAATGAAATCTCTTGGTGATATCTTTGCAGGGAGTGCCTTACTTAGGGAACAGGTGTAGCCTGCAGTACAATTACAGCAGTCTCAGCTTTTGCTACCTGCAGTCTGAATAAACTTTTCTTCATGCTTTATACTCTCATGCTGTCCTGAAAGATGTCCTGGTTTACTACAGTTCACTACATCAAAATCTTTTGGGAAAGAGTTGGAAATCTTGCCAAAACATGCTATATGCTCTAGGAGGTAAGAGAGGATAAGAAATCTAATAGCAGACAAAACCAAACATAAAACTTACGTACAGGAGTTTTATCTCTCTTGCATGTGAATCAGAGTTAAAAGCCCATAGGGAGGAGATTTACATAGGCTCAAAATATTGAAGGGGGGGAAGTAAATCCTTTACAGTGTTCTTACTTGCAATCTTCAGAAGCTGTACCTGAAAGATTAGTTTGTTGTCTTTTCTTATGTTATTTCTTCATGTCTCTGATCACAGTGATACTTCAGGTATTGCTTCTAAAAGAAAGCTATGGAAGATAGTAAGTTTTCCCTTTAGAGCTCCTGTAGACCTTTAAGGATGACCTCTGAACTTAAAAAGAATGGTATGGAAGAATTTCTGCAGTTAGCACAGTCTTGAAAAATTCCCAGCATTGTTTTGTCCCAGAGATGCAGCTAGTGACATACTAAGTACAAAACCAAATATTCTTTCTATAGAAATAACTTTGCTTATTAATTTCTTTTATGAAAATGTAGTGCTTTTCTGGAATGGGTTGGATGATCTCACTGTATGTTATTTCAGTGCATTATTTTAGGGGAACAAATGAGAGGAGAAATGCTACTTTAATTGTTTTTTAATACTAGCACACTTTTTAAATGTCACAATTCAGAGCTGAATATTTTTCTTTAAATCGTTTCCTAGCAATATAGGCAACCAGTTTCCAGGCCAAGGTGTTCCTGCTGGATTTTCTATGTATCCTGCATTCAGTCCCTTACAGATGATATGGTGGCAACAGATGTATGTACGTCAGTACTACATGCAATAGTAAGTCTGCATTATCTTAGTCCTGAGCTACACTAGTGAAAAGAATATATTAAATGTTTTTTTCAGGATCAGAAATTTCAGGATGTGTTTATTTTGTCTAGCTCTGTTTTATACTTAGTTTTGTCCCGCAAATTATGAAATCCAGTCTTGGATTAGAATTAATGTCTTAGTAAATAAAAATCTAAGGGAAAATGCCGTTTGTTTTGACATGTATTACATTTGGAACTGCAACAAAGAAGACGGGCTTAGTAATTATGGTGCATGTTTTTTGACAAACCAGGTTTATGTTTAAATTTTTAGCCAAGCTGCTGTTTCAGCCCAAGTGACTTCCAGCACTGAGCCAGCGAGATCTGCAGTTGCCCAGGCTGTAAATTCAGAACGTGCTCCTGCAAATGAGCCTGCAGCAGTGCCAAATGTAGCCGTCCAGGAGAACAGGCCTGTAAACCAAAACGTTCAGATGAATGCACAGGGTGGCCCAGTAGTGAATGAAGAGGACTTCAACCGGGACTGGCTGGACTGGATGTACACATTCTCTAGAGCAGCAATTCTCCTGAGCATTGTATACTTCTATTCTTCTTTCAGTCGGTTTGTCATGGTAATGGGAGCCATGCTGCTGGTTTATTTGTGAGTACAACAGTTGAGTATAGCT
Organism: Promerops cafer; assembly: GCA_013398275.1. NCBI lineage: Eukaryota > Metazoa > Chordata > Aves > Passeriformes > Nectariniidae > Promerops > Promerops cafer. The sequence continues at coordinate 735,499 of VZSE01015151.1, forward strand.
GCAGATCTGAGATGTGGAGTATGGTGCTGATGTTTATTCCATTTAAAATTAAAAGTTATCCACATGCAAAAATTTACACACTGCTTCTTTACAGTATGGTGTGTCTGTTAAAAAAAGTAAATTTAAACAAGTAGAGAAACTGATGTGAAGAAAGAAGTAATTGTCAAAATGTTTTTACAGTAAGTTGGATACCTCTTATACCTGAAACACAATGTTTTTACATATTGGTGATATTAATAGATCAGTATTGTTTAAATGTAGCATTTTGGGATGAAAATTTAGAAAGCGGGAGTGAGGGGAGGGAAGCTCATATAGGTCAAGCATATACTTGCATAAACTTAAATCTACTGCTTGGATGTGAAATTGCAAAGCTCATGTATCTTTCCAAAATAATGTATGGATTGTGTTCAGTAAATTTTGTTAGGCAGAGTTAAGGTAGTGGTGCTATAATGGTGGGGTACTAGATCTGGTAGAATTACAGAGATGCTAACTGCACCTCATAAAGATCTAAGCACATTCTGTGTTGAGTTGAGGAATACCAGTACTGTTGTCATCACTTCCTCTCGCATATGAAGATACCTTAATGATGTAAATAGAAGTGGAAAACGGAAGTAATGCTTGATATTTTGGACTGATGTCATTCACTGAGAGTTTCCTTACCTTGTAGTCTCAGTCCTAACTAGGACTGTTCTTTCATATGGTAGGGTAGTTGAAATCTACCCTACCCGTTCTTTCAGATGGGTAGGGTAGTTAAAATCAGAACGTAGATGCTTGGAAACATAGGAGAGGCTAATTTTATTTACAGTGGTGCTGTGGTTCAAGCATTAGCTCAAGTTTAAATTGCTTTTTTCCGTGGAAAATTAAATTTAAACTAAGAAAATTAAGGCTAGCTTTGAAAACTTAATTAACTTCAGTACTTAAAAATGGGGAAGACACTCATAAAAAGTATTCTACATATTTAATCACCTAATCATGTTACATTATTTGTCTTCTGGAACTGAGAGCTGTGAACGGTAAGGCCTTAATGCAGACATTGAAGAATAGCCATTCAATCTAGAAGGATGAATTACAGAAAAATAGATGTAACCTCATTCATTTGAAAATACTTAGAGAATTTGCTGCAGTAGTTAGCTGTAGAAGAAAAATCTTTTTGTTCCTTTCAAAAGAGAGGTTTTCAACTGTTCCGCTTTCTTACATAGACACCAAGCTGGATGGTTTCCCTTTAGGCAAGAGGGAGGCCAACAACAGGCAGCCAATAATGCAGAAGTGAACCGTGATGGGCAACATGCAAATAATCCTGATCTTGAAGAGATGGTGAGTAAGGGCTGACATGTCTTTTGAGACTCCTGTTTGTTATATTGTAAAGTATGCTGTCGTGCCTGGACAGAAAGCCAGCTTTTGTGGAATGGAGTTGGTTTAACCAGAAAGCTTTCAGCATTGTCCTCAGGTTGTGCCTGCTGCTTAAATTCTGTATTTCTCCAGTCTGACAATTACTGATTGACTCTACTTCAATCACAGACTGTCTTCATACTAGTTACTTCAGGAGGTTGTTCTGAGAGAAGTCACTTAATGTAGGAAGATACTGCTGGTTACCTTATGTCAGAATTCTGAAAAGAAGCAGTTGAATTGCTTCAATTTCTGTTTTTAAAGGAGCGACTTATGGATGATGGGATTGATGAAGACAGCGGAGAAGATGCAGGTGAAGATGGCAATACAGAGCAGCAGCCTGGATTCATGGCTTCTGCTTGGTCCTTTATCACAACCTTCTTCACATCACTGATCCCTGAAGGGCCTCCACAGGTTGGCAATTAAAGTGGAAAAGGAACTGTGTCAGGCAGCCTCAGTAGCCATACGTAGAAGTGGAGCAGATTCTAGAGTGTTCTAAATACAGTGCAATTTCTGAAAATTTATAAAGTTATCTTTTTGATCATGGTGTACAAAAATGTGTATTTTTTTTCTTTCGGCTTTCTCATGCATTGAATATTTTAAGCACAAGTGGACTACTAAATGCTTTCTTTAAGATTCTTCTTTTTCTGAAGAATAAAATGTAAAGATATTGGTCTTCCATGTTTTGTTTTAATTTCAAATGTGTGTTACTCTGAGGCAAAGAGCTTGTATGTAATCTGCACCATTACCTCTTTAAAGAGCTGTTAAAAATATGAATGTTGACAGGCCTTTCCAACTGCTCTCTATTTACCTGAATAACAAATCTTGTGTTTGATGCAGGGTATGAGTTCTCACATGGGATTTGGAACTTACATAATTCCTGAGAGAATGCAGTTAACACAAAGGTTACTTGATAATGGCATGTTGTCTTCATGTCAGAAAGTAGTAAGCTTCTTAATTTAAAAAGCTGAGAGCTTTTTCTTGAGGCTGTACTGACGTTCATTAAAGTTGGAGGTATTTGACAGCTCTTCAAAGACAATTGGCAGTGATGGGATAAACCTTAAATGTTTGATACATACAGTACTTTTTAAGGAGAATATAGCTGCGCTGGGGCAAAACATGTACATTAGGTTTTTAATAAAAACTGTTATGGTAACTCTTTTGGATGTTTATATGCATATTTGAATGCCAGTGGGTAAATTGTGCCTCCTTAAGGATGAGGATATGATTAATTTGAAAGTGTAATAAAGTTATCATGGTGGCATTACTGACATTGACCAAAGTGATGTGTTTATAGCAGCGTCTATACAGTTCTGAGTAAGATCTCAGCAGCAGACTATCTGTATTCTTTAACTTCATTAACCTAATTAAAACTGAGAAAAAGAAAATGGTACATGAGAGAGTAGCAGAGTGCTATGCCAGGTTTTTCATTGCTTTCCTTAATCATGGTCAAGAAGGTGCATTTAGTTTTGTTCTTAATTCTGGAATTACCACATGCTCTCTAACTTAAAAATGTCTGCAAAGATTCTGTTATACTACTGCCAAAGGAAAGTCTATTTGACTTCCAAGGACAGAGCAAAGCTCTTGAATATTCTGAATGAGTGACAAATAGGGATTTATTTTTCGCTTGCTTATGTTAAACTGCTATGCAGCAAAGCTTTGAACTCAAAGAAAACCTTTTAAGTTTTTACAAGTTTGTCAGAGGAGAAATAGAAATGTAAGTCTTAAAAGCATCAGTTATGTTATTTGCTGTATAGGTAGCAATGATGAATGTCATTTTTAGTTATGATGTTTTCTTCCTATTTTTACTATGGAAAGCTGCTCTCAGTTTAGCTTCTTTACTACATATACATAAAATGTGTCGACCTTGTCCATGAAACGTTACCTTTTTAGTTTGGCAGATGGATCTAGCTTGACTAATATTTAAGAGCTGCTACAAATACTTATATTTTTAAAGGAGTGTCACAAGTGTCAGTCTTGGATGTCATAGGCCTTATTTCTGGAATACATTGAAGAATTTTCATCTGTTTGACCTGTGTGTTCTCCCTCTCACTTTTACCAAAGTTTTTCTGTTACTGTTTTTCTTTTTGTCCTTGTGTTAGCATACCTGTAAGCTGTGCAGTTACGACCTGCCAGTATCCAGCTATCAATAGCAATTTATTGCTTCTTACCAGTGTTACTCAGATTGGTTTGTTTTCCATGCTGTAGGAAGCAGTTGGTGGCAGCTCTCTTCTGTTAGCAGACTAGGTGAAAAAAGCTGCTCTTACAGTGTTAGCCATGGTTTGGTTAAAAGGGGTAGAATTGTCACTGCTGGTTTTTATTTAGACAAGGATAAATTTGACAGGTTTCACAAGGTTGGATTAGTGAAATGAGAGGCTCTGGCAGTTGGTTGGACGTTGAGGGAGATGTTCGGAGTGATGCATTACAGAGACCTCATGAGATCATCTTAAGGTCATCAAATCTCCCAGCTTCCACAGCTTAGCAAGATACAAGCAAGGAAAAGCAAAAATATGGTTACCGAGGAAAGTGAGTGATAAATAACAATGAGATACAAAGCATTACCAAAGAGTTGGAGGCAGAGGCAAGCCACTGACAGAAGCAAAAATAAGACAAGGTTGTGATCATGAGTAAATAGAAAGCAAGCATTGAAAAGCAGATTGAGGCAAGAAAGGTACAGTTTTTAGAAAAGGAAAGATCGTGGTAAAAATTAGTCAGACAAGGTGGTTGTTGTTGCATGTTTTTCTGAGCAATTTGCATATAGAATTGAATAGCATATGAAGTATTACAGGTGATGATGGGAGAGAAATTAAAACCCTGGGAAAACAGTTGCTTTTCTTAGTCTATTCTTGTAGAAACTGTTCAGTAGCGTAAACCAAAATGCAGTTATGCAGTACATAGTTCTAGGCAAAGCTAGATGCAGAACTATATTGTCTATGGCACGAAATGTAACAAAAGGCATGAGGATTAAAGCACCATAGGATGTGCCCCAGTTGACCTGTACATCATGCACTTTTACACCTTTGACTATAGAAAAAGTGATTAAAATTGATTCTTACCTTTACCGTGCAGGAAGACCTGAAATGACAGATGCATTTAGATTCCTCTAAATGTAGGTTAACAGCAAGTCTATGGCAGCATGTGCAATACCTTCATGGTGTGTTAATGTGAGAGACACTCGTAGCAGAAACAGACACAAGTGAAGCACATTCCCTCCATAATACTTCTGCTGTGAAGACACAGATCAGATCAGCAGTGCTGATGGAGCAGGTGTATGAAAAGAGCAACACACAGCTACTCCTTAGCATGATTTCTTAATACTGTACTTTGAAAAACACTTTGCAGCTGCTGTGCATTGACTTCTAAAGCCCAGCTTACACTGATTTTAGCAGTGCCACTGTTGGCTTAACAAGTTGTCATGGTTTAACCCCAGTGGGCAACTATGTACTATGCAGCTACTTGTTTCCTTCCCCCTTTCTCCCCTCCCTCATGGAATGGAGAGGAAAATCAGGAAAAAAAAGTAAAACTCATGGGATGAGATAAGAGAGGTCTAATAATTGAGATAAATTGAAATACAATGGTAATAATAATAATAATTGTAGTAAAAAGGGTACAGAGAAAACCCAAGAAAAATAAGGCACAGTACAGTTGCTCACCACCTGCTGATGAAGGCCAAGCACATCCCAGAGCTGTGCATGGCACTGTTTGGGATAGCTTCCTCCAGTTTATATTCTGGGCATGACACTCTGTGCTTGGAATATCCATTTGGCCAGTTCAGGTCAGCTGTCTTGGCCACGTTTCCTCACAGCCTTTTGTGTGCCTGCTCTTGGCAGAGCATGGGAAACTGAGGAGACCTTGATTTAGAGTAAGCACTGCTTTGCAACAACAGAAACATCAGCGTGTTATCAGCATTGTTCTCACACTCAATCCAAAACACAGCACTTCTTAGTACTGGCTACTAAAAAGAAAATGAATTCTGTCCCAGCTGAAACTAGGACACAAGTGTAACATAAAGTCAAACTGGAGAATTCTTGGATACAAAATAGTAGACAAAGGGATCTGTTTTTTCTCTTTTTGTGAGCTTGCCGTCTCTTGCTCATGCTTCTTATGGTTGGGAGACCTTGAGAGGCAGAATTGGCTTTCCAGTTGTTCCCTGTTGCCCTTAAATTCGGGTGACTGAGAAGTTACCACCTGATATTCCAGGAAACGTTTGCTTCAAAGACAATACTACCTTCTTACTATTGCTGCAGCAAAAAAAAAGAAGGAAAAAACCCCAATGTTTGTAATCTTAATAGCTGATGCAAAATGACTGACACTTCCATCAGATGGTGTGATTAGTCATGTTTCTGCTGCTTGTGTCCTGTACATACTGAAAGTTTTCTAGTGTAATTCATATTTAGCAACCTTTGCTGTTGAGAGGAAGTAGTTCAGAATTTATCCCAGTGAGTGAGAACTGTGACCTATTTTTGGATATATTTGGGTGGGCTGTTGTGGTGCACTGTAGTTAGTAAGGTTGGGGGCCTGCCCTTGCTCTGGTGCCAGCCAGCTGCCAAAGCGATGGGAAAGCTTTGATGCTGCTGGCATTCAAGTTAAGGGGGTTAATTCCAGCGTGGATATTCCTGAGGGTGAGGTACTCTTCTTTCAGATTCCAGTGTTAGTATAGGTGGGATGATGCAAACTGGGAATGAGTTACTTCATCACTCACAGCCTTTTGTTTCAAATCTGCTGCTTGTCCAATTAACAAGGTAATACAAGGTTTCATAATTCCCAGCCTCCAGAAAAGAACTATTTGGCTATTCTGCATGGTGGTGGCTCTACAAGAATGCTACATCTGCAGTACCTGTTCAGCTGCAGCTTCTTTCTCTCGACTGGATTTATTCACTTGCAACTGTCTGTGCAAGCTCTTGCTTTTAAAGGAAGTCGGGTGACTAATGTGAATGCTTACCAGTTTAGACTTATTTAAAGGACAGTCAGCCCAGTAGCACTGATTGGAGAGGATGGAAGCACATACTGGACATGAAGGAACTGTCCATAAAGAGGCTAGAACTGCTTAACTTCCTCTGCGTTTGCAGAGGCAAGCACAGTTTCCAGTGGGAGAATTCCCATGGAGCAGCATTTCCACTTCTTTACCAAGACAGTTTTTCTACTCTTCGTCATGATTAGTTTGTGCTTGTTTTAGACTTTGTTTAAACAACATGAGGAAATGTTGCTGTCCAGCAATATATATTTATATTTTTTTCTTTTAGTGTGTGTCAGTGATACTGGTAGATGATTCTCGCATAGTTTTAGTTGTCCTGGAATAAACGGCAAAGTTACTGGTAATTTTTGGAGTAGGGAGCTTATGCCAGGGCAGCTGCAACTGGAGTTTCCTCACACGGTGGTGAGGTGTGTTTAAGCAGGGGAAAACTTACAGAAGCACTGTTGACATGTTTTTTCCCTAGCTTTGCAGAAATCTAGAGAGGGAGGAGCTCATGAGACAAATGTAAATTGGGTTGTGGATATGTTAAGTTTTAAAAGATGAGGGGCTTTTTTGTGCATGTGTACACGTATTTTCTTTATGGCTTTAGAAAGACTGCTGACCTTAACTGCTGTCTGGAAAGGAAAGCCAAAACCTGGTCTTTGTGTTAGAGTATTTGGGTGGCTCTCTTGGAGTGTTTTGTTTAGTAACTTGGTGCAAGGTCAAACCGTAGCCATGAAATAACCACAGCAATGTGAAAATACGCTGCTGTAAAAATAAATGAACCGCTTGTCTAGCCGGTGAGCCACTTGACGCTCTAATTTGTCAGCCAGAAATAATTAAGGAAATGAGTAATCGACAAAATAAGAGCACGTCATTGGTGACGGCGTAATCGCGGGTGCCGAGGGAAGGGCCGGAGCGCGGGCGGGGCGGCGGCGGCGCTGCTCCAACAAGCCGCTAGATGGCGCCGCCGCCCAGCACCGCCGCCCGGGCTGAGGGGCTCGGGGCAGCGGGGCCCGGGCTACCGCGGCTCGGGCTACCGCGGCTCGGCGGCGGGCCAGCCCTTCGCTGCGCCGCTGCAGGCGGAGGCACGAGGCTGCAAGTGCCGCTTGGGCCGCGGACGGCGCTCCTGGGTTCGCTTCATGTCTAGGGAAAGCCCGTTGTGTGCTGGTCCCGCGGCAGCAGGTCACTGTGGTTAGTGAACGTGCAGAGCAGAGGTTCTGTGTTTAAAAAGGTGCTTCTTTTCGCTGTTACCAAGACTCCTTGCTAGCAGGAGTGTGGCGTTCACCTTCAGGACATAGCTGATGCTGCCAGGGAAGGCTGGGTAGTTTTCCCTTCAAAAAAGCATCCCCAGCTCAAAGGATCCCTAACGCAAACCCTCCTGCGGTACCCTCAGTAGAGGTGAGTTCCTGCAGCTGGCATGAGGGCTCGCTCACTCCATGAGTCCTGCTTGAGTTAAGTGGAGGAAGTATTGCGAGGGAGCTACCAAAATGCTCCCATTGTTGCAGCTTTTCTCTGGCTCCAGGGCTTCATATTCCAAACATGCCTCCAAACAGCTGTGTCTGTAGCTTGCCTGTTCCTGAGCTGCTAGATTCTCCCATTCAGATGCTTGTGCTAATGCTGCTGCTTGGTGAAGCAGTGCTGTAACAAGCTAGGCACCCCACTGTCTTCATCTGGTTGAAAAATCCCAGCCTCTAGATTATGTGACACAGAGTAGACTCTGGGAAATGTGGAATCATCAGTTTATTGAGTTGTATGCTAGTTTTCCAATGCTGTTGATTGAAAAGAATTTTTTTTTTGCCCTGTGGCCAGAAGGATGCACTGTAATACGTAAGTTACAGCATGAATACTATTAATTAAAATGATTATACATGACTGGGATTTGATATGTCTTAAATTAATTTTCCTACCAGTTAGATGTAATGCAAAAGACATCGTGGGTCTTCCTAGCAAATAAGCAATGATGTATGGATCCATTTCCACTTTAGAACAAGTATTGTTTTTAATTGCTGAAGCAAACATTTGTCTTAACTCATCTGGATCATTCCAGGCGCAGCTGTGTAGGACAATTGATACCTTCTTACTGCTGGGTTGCCAATTGCATTTCTCTAGTGAGGGCTGGAATTTCTAAGGCCTTGGCCTGAGGGCTTTTGAGGCCCTTTTCTAAGTCAGGTGACAGGATCTGCAGAGGTCCAGTACTGTAATACCGGTGAGGTTACCCAGTGTCACAGCACAGCACTAGGCAGGGGCAGAAGCTTGTAGAGGTAGGCATGCTTAAGGGGTTTCAGAGGCTGGATCAGTTCTCTGGTCTCATTCCCAGCATGGGCTCATGAGAAGCTCAGCTGGTGCAATGGAGGAGGGCAGCATGATGTGTCATGGGAACACTATTCAGCAGCAATATCTTACGGGGACATTGCTGTCAAAGATTCTGTCTCATGGGACCACATCTATTGTTCCGGAGTCCTGTTCAGGAACTGGGAACGCACATTTTTAATGCACTTAACTGGCCTGGACAGCATGTTGGGTTTGAATTTCTAGGGAAACATGTAAGAGTAAAATGTAGGCAGAACCCTAAAACAGTTGTCCTCCTTCTTCATCTGGTGTTTGCACGTCCTATGAAGCCACTTAATAAGCTGGGTGGATTTGGGCCTGTTTGCACTGTACAAAGATCTGGCCCCAAAGTTATTTGAGCTATTACAGACATGCATAATTTTACTTGTATATGAAATACGTAATATCATATATCTTTCTGTTTCTCTCTTCCTTGGCTTATTTGTGTCTCTACAGTGATCCCAATTTCCTTTCATTTTTCTCTGTACTGACTTCACTCCCCTTTTTGTGACTGCACTTTAAGGAGCTTCCATGTGTAAAATGTGAGGCATAGATTAGTGTGATAACTGTACAGTTAAAGTTTGCTTTTCTTGTTTTGGCTTTTCTTTGCTTCTGGGAGAGTGGCGTAGCACGAAGATGGGAAGTGGCAAAAAGCAGATGGTGAAGCTCAGGGAATAAGTTGTGAGGAAAAACTGTTGGGAAGGTCTCTTCCTCTTTTCTATGTGTTTGTAAACATTCTGAAATGCCTTATGTCTGTTAAAGAGGGAGGTAGAATTTTAATATTTATTGAAAGGAAATAATACCAGATTTTTTTTGTCAGCAAAGCTAACTTTCACTTCAAGTGGTATAATTGTCCATCACTGAGGGTCTGCAGTGTCCCAACAGTACAAACAATAGTAAGATCACAAAGACAAGTGTGTTTTCAAATCAGATACTTGAGAGCACAATTAGCATAATTGAAACAGGTTTCAGAGAGCTTTGTTGATGCCATGAGATTTTACTTTGTCCTTAAGCTGAGATAGGGCCTGTTGCCTTGGTATCCACAATTCAGATGATACCACTTCATATTCTCTAGCCCTTGTGATAACAGGAGATAAGGAAATTAGGTCAAAGAACATCAAAGGTGAATTATCCTGATTTTCTAAGTTTTCTGTAGAGCTTATTGCACTGCCCTTCTGCCTGTGCAGAATTTTTCATTTTTAGGGGGAAAAATTGGAATTGCATACATGGATAATGATCATCTCAAAAATCAATTTGATTTTGATTTTAATGGCTACACTAATGTTTTTGCCCATTGTAATTTAATTTCTATGGTGATCTTCCTTGTAGGGATAACAGACTGACTCACTCTGTATAGTCACATAGACATGCAAGCACTCACCTTCAGTCACATGTATATCCAAGGAGCTACTGCTCAGTTTGGTACAGCCTGTTCACATACAGCAGCAGAATCTGCTGCAAGATGGTTTATGTGTAGAAAAGGAGTTATGCATCCTAGATTCCGCCAGGGCATATGTATATGCAGCATAAGGTATAAATATACAAACCTTTCAGTTTTTTTAAAAAGACAACTGTCATGAGTCCCACCACAGTCATATCAAGGCTAGCAGGGTATTAACACAAATGTGAAATTTACATTGCAATAAAGCCATATGAACTACTGGTGAAGGACCTCAGTGGGATTGCAAGGAAGCTGGGTTGACACTTTGGGAACAGAGATCATAAAAGAAAATCCGGTGTTCAAAGAGGTGAACTTTGCAGGACAGATTAATAAAGCTAAATGTGATGATAATTCTTTTTTCCCAGTATGATGAAGAAGGAAAAAGGCATAACACTAGTCAAAAGGACACACTTTGGATTAAATATTTATGGGAAGAATGGTGAAAGAAAAAATCTGCTAGTATAATGCTTCGAGTCGTGCTCATAGATACTTGGCCTTAGATTTACAAACAGGTGGGTTTCTAGAATTAAATTTCATCTGTAAAATCTCGGTGGGAGAACAGTATCTAGGACTAGTAGGATCCAGATAGTCTTGTGCCCAGTAATTTGCAGATTTCTTCACTATTTGTAATGGGAGTCTGATATCAGTACTACAGACTCCAGCAGCAAATAAGTGATTGTCAAAATCAAACCAAACTGCTTGGATTGACTGAATGCCCACGGAGTTCTTTTGAAAGGTTGTTAAATAAAACTAAGGTGCTTTATTTCAGGAGAGCAAACTTTTTGAGTAGGAATGAACAGATCAAGGGGAACTAACAAGCTCAAGGATTTGTTGTTAGAGGTGTCTCGGAGCTGCTGACATCAGAAGTACAGAACTTGCATCGACTTTGAATAAAGACAAAATCTTTGTAAGAAAGTGCTGGAGAGACAATTGGAACATGAAACGTTGTGTCTGGCAGACCAGATTTTATGGTCCTTTGAGACAATTTATTAGTTTAGATGGTTAAGATAGGGACGAATACAAAAGCTAGATAAAGAAGAGATAATGGGAAGCTTTGCTGACAGGGGGATTACAGGGCTGGAGACATGTTTTAAACATAGCCCTGAGGAGAAGAATTCATACTGAATAGTTCAGTTAATGATCTTGCATAAAAACTAGCAGTGTTTCTAAGGACAGATTACCATGGGCAGTGAGATAGTAATCGGGTAATATCCCTTCCCCGTGGGCTTTTCCAGTGGTAGGTTATGTGTCTGGTCACAGTCCTCCTAGCCAGGGCACGTCTGTGAAACTTGGTACTGACATGAAGTTATGAGGCACCAGCAATATGAAGAGGATGGTGATAACAAGAACTACTCTTACAAACCAAAAGCATAGCACTTGGAAACAGCAAAGGAAGTGTATGTAGGACATGGTACATGATCAGATGTTTACCGGGAGTCATAGGTACAAAGTAACCAGGAAAAAATATCTACAATCCTGATGTCTTAAGGTACCTCAAATGAGGAATTGGCAGAAGGATAGGAATTACTAACTCCACTGTTCAAGGGGTTAATGTACATTGCTGTGTGTAGTTCCACTCTCTCATTTTCACCACAGATAATCTCCACAGTGGAGTGGTGTGGAGGAAAGACACACCTGGATGACCAGGAGAATTTAAATCATCTAAGAAGGTGAAGACTGAAAAATGATGAATGTTGCCTATGAACACATCAAGGAGATAAACTCTGTCAGGAAGAACAGCTCTTTGGTGTGAAGGATAAAACTGGCCTAAAGAGAAATGGTTGTAATTTCCAAGACTATTTGGGCCAGAATATAATTCCTAACCATGGAAGTGGTATCTTCCCAAGAAGAGTGATAGGGGTGAAGACCACAGGTAGGTGGTGCTCAAGGAATCCTGTTACAGCAGAGTTCCCTTTCAGTTCTCTGATCCAGTATCCTGTTACCAGCATGTTCTTTCAGGGTTTGCAGTTTGTGAGGAAGCATCCAAAGTAGCAGGACAATAATGGATTGATGCAGCAATGCCATACAAGACCAGCAGGTCCAGAGATGTGATACTTCTTCTCTACTCTGCTCTTGTGAGAGCCCACCTGGAGTACTGACTCTGGCTCTGGAGTCCTCAGCACAGGAATGTCATGGATCTTTTGGAGTAGGTCCAGAGGAGGGCTACAAAGATGATCAGAGGGCTGGAGCATGTTTCCTATGATGACAGGCTGAGAGAGATGTGGTTGTTCAGCCTGGAGAAGAGAAGGCTCTGGGGAGTCTTGGAGCAGCTTTCCAGTACCTAAAAGGGGCCAACAAGAGAGCTGGAGAGGGACTTTTTACAGGGACATGTAGCAATGAGACAAGGGGGAATGGCTTTAATCTGAGAATAGTTTTGATTAGATATGAGAAAGAAATTATTTGCTGTGAGGCACTGGAACAGGTTGTCCGGAGAAGCTGTAGATGGATGCCCCATCCCTGGCTGTGTTCAAGGTCAGGCTGGATGGGGCTTTGAGCAACATGGTCTAGTGGAAGGTGTCCCTGCCCACAGCAGGGGGCTGGAACTAGATGATCTTTGATCCAAACCATTTTATTATTCCAAATCCCACTGAACTCTCAGCACACATGTAAGAGATTAAGTGTAGTTGTCAGACTTGGAATCTGTCCTCGACACTGAAAGTAATGCTTGCCTCTGTGAAAAATAAAATCAGATTCCTGAAGACTCTTGGTGATCTGGACTTTATTTTTATGCCTCTTCCAAAAAAATAATAATAGTTGCCTTGAAGACTTCAGGGAGCTCTCATTCCTTATACTATTGTCACCTTCAAAAGAAGAAAATTCCACTAGATGAATCTGGACTCTCAGAGGCTTAAGAAAAAAACATATTGGATGCCAGCAGTTTAAATTGGGTCACATCTGATCAGATTTATTCCATGTGGCAAAGGATACTAAGGATATTACTAAGGATACTGTGAATGACTCCTATTATACTTTAAAATAATTTCATTGGTCTTTGAATAAATGCAGCTCTCAGTCTCTTGGAAGTTATGCCTACCAAAATGTTCATAGACAAATCACTTCTTATGTGCAGTGCTTATGATCCTCTATCCTTATTTCACCTGTTATCCTTAATAATCTGAACAGAAAGCTGGGTTGAAAAAGATGGATGCTTGGTTATTAATATCAGAATCGCAATACTCTTTAACCTCCTGTATCTTAAAGCACTGAGAATAGCTTTAACAAAGATTTCACACTAAACTTGAACCATACTGCTTAAATTATTCAAGGTTTAGATCTTTTAGCAGAGAGGGGTAAACCTTTCAAATAGAGTCCTTGGATTCTGGAAACAGGAGTGTCCCGTGAAGTCCCCATCCCACCGGGCTGCACATAAATTGCAGAGAGAGCTCTCAAACTCCTGCCACCATGTGCCTGGTTATATAGGAGCTCTCTTCCCTGGGTATTGGAATGTTGCTTTGGAAGCTACCGGGGTGATGGAGTCCTGTGTCTCGTACACAAATAAGAAAAGACACAGATAAGGAAAGACAAAGAAACATAAGAGACAAGAAGGATGTAAAAATGCCATAATGAACTCGTGCGTCTTGAGAAAACCTCTAATCTAATGAGAATGGATTTTGTTTGAGAGATTGTACTGGTACAATTAATTATTCATGGCAGCGACATCGTTAGGATTTCATTTTATTTAAAGGCCTCTAAGTGACTTGGAAAATTGGGTTAAGCTGAAGAGGAGTTTGAGGAGAGAGACAGGGGAAAGCTTTTCCTTTTATTGTCTTTGTCTAATATTTTCTACATAGCTATTAGAAGTACAAACACAAATTACACTCAATCTCTAACATTCCTGCATTAAATGTGGGCATAAATTTGAACCACATAAATACAATATCTGGGCCAAATGGGAACCTAGATGGCTTTTTGTGGGACAAGTTAGATACCATTAAAGTGACCTACTGTCACTTGTTGGGGACTTGCTATGTTTCAGCACTGTACATTAACACCACCCTGAGATTGGTGGCTGCAGAATTGGGCTCCTGGTGGAGAGAGGGTCTACATGGATTTTCTGTTTGTCCAGCAGCAGCATAAGTGTGGACACAAACAGAGGTTCCTGGGGCCATTGTCCTAAAACCGGAATGGCTTTGGCTGAGGTACATTCATACAAAAGACACAAGTCTTTCCCTTGGCTGCAGTAGAAAGCAAAGGCAGAAATGGTCCTAAAAACCACTAGCAGCCAGACCTCTCCTTCATGTACAGTAGCTAAAGCTCTTTACACTTAACCACGCCACCAGGTGTATTGCCCCTGCTGACAGACAAAAGCACTTTTCAGAGTGGTTTCTCAGCTCTCTGGAAAGGACAACCTGTACACCAGCCCACGTGGGGTGGGTGGTGTGCCTACAGACAGCCCTGTTTTATGGCCTGATACCACGTGCCCTGCAAGGCACAGGTCATGGGAACAAGTCAGGGATTACGCTTCTCCTCTCTCCCTCCCCTCACCCCTGTAAATCCACACCTGATTCCCAGATAGGTTACACAGCCTCAGAGCTGCTAGATCTTACACACTGTTGAGAAGATTGGCGTTTTTTCACCAACACATGAATGCTTAGCCTGGGAACTAGGCAGGCATCTGAGTGTTTAAAAAGTCTGGTTTTCTTTTTCTTTTTGTAATGTTTATTTGTTCCTTCCCTTGTAATTCCCCCTGTTAACTCATGGACATCATTCAGGGACAGATTTAAATCGAAGCAGACAGACTCCAGTTCTGCTCTGTCCCTGAAATAGTGGAGATTTGTTTAAAAGTGCTATCAGGAGCACACTTGGTATGACTGGAATGCTCAGGGCTTTATTTTTCATTTCACATCACATGCAAAGTAACACAGCTATAGCTTGAGATGTTCATCTGGCCCTGGTGGTACCATCTCAGCCT
Source organism: Promerops cafer (assembly GCA_013398275.1). Lineage (NCBI taxonomy): Eukaryota > Metazoa > Chordata > Aves > Passeriformes > Nectariniidae > Promerops > Promerops cafer. Next base: position 750,523 of record VZSE01015151.1, read on the forward strand.
TGGCTGGCTGAGGGTTGTGTAAATTATTTACAGCAGCTTTACCGAGGATGCTCACAAACAATGGACTGGCCACTGGGAGGAATGTGAGAACCATTGGGCAATGGCTCTTAAAAATGAAAAAGTATGTCTGCAAGTACTGGTCTGGATCCAGTTTCAGGCTTGCTCTGAAACCCAGAAGCAATCACTCTTGCTTTGATGTCTGGAAGGGTTTGTTTCACAACATTTATATCTAGCTGACACTAGGAGGGAAAACTCCTATTGAAATTTTTTAATTAAGAAGAAATTTCAATAAGAAAAATACCATTTGTTCTACAATCCCCAAGTGTCACCTTACAAAAAAATCCACATCTCCAAGCTCCCAAGCTCTCATTTACCTGAAACCTAAGCTGGGTCACAGCAAGGTTTTGGCTGGTGTGAGTGGTACCACCTGGGTCAGTCAGAATCACAGGAAAATGTGTCAGTTTTTGCTGTTTTGCCAAAGCTGTGGCTTGCCAGCAGCATCTCCCAGGTGATGTCCTGGGCACCTTGGAGCTGCAGCCCAGCCAGGCTGGGAAGTCACAGTCCTGCAGTCCTGTACTCCTGTCCCTGTTCTCCTGTACTTCTCTCTTGGTGCTCACTGCTCCTCTGAAGCTGGGTGTGCAAACACTTCCCAGAAGAGCTAGAGGCCAATCCAGAATTTTGGAGTGCCTCTAATTGTTGCTGCAATGCAAAGAGAGGGAGAGTGAGATCTACACCTCACAGATGGAGACTTTGCAGAACCATGTGTCTGCCTAAAGCGTGTGTAGGCAAACATTTTGTACTGGTGATTAATTGATTTCCAGTGAAGAGCTTGAGATAATTGATTTCCAGTGAAGAGCTTGAGATGCCTCAGCTTTAGGACTTCACATGGTGTTCCCTTGGACACTGTTATCTTGTGTTCTGTGGTGTATATCATGCAAGGGTGGAGATCTCTGCTCCTTTTGGCAGTGTGCTTACAACTACTTGCTTTCCTTTGGTTGCATCTGGAGAGCCCTGGAAATGGCATCCCACAGTGTCTCATCTTAATCACTCTGAATGGGTGATTATGTTGGGCTGTGAAGCCTCTCCCTCAATTCCTCAGGGCCCTACTTTTGCTGCTAACCAAGAGAAAAACTTTTTCTCTTTTAACACAGGGGCCTGCCACATCCCCAAACTTCCAACAGATGAAACATGGCTGCAGCCCAAGTGTTTATTTAGACTTCAAGAAGAAAGAACCACAGAAGGAAAAAATCTATTCAAATAATAAGATCTTTTCTCCTGATGGCGTTTTAATGACGTTATTTTGGTGGCTAGGCATTTGACTTTACAGTATATAAATATTCATTTGCCTTCCCATATGACACAAAAATTCAAGTCAATTTGGTACTCTCACTTCTCTCCTTTTAAAAAGTTCTTTATTATTTTTGCAACTAGGTAATATGTGTTTGACTAACCATTATTTTTTTCCACAAGCGACCTTGGATAAATAAAATAATTTTTAAAACAGAGGTGAAAAGTAACTTCTCAATACACAGAATTTCTTCTATCAGTCGTTATCCACCATGGCAAATGTAAAGCTTCATACTGTACGTGAAAGCTGACTGGTCAATCCTCAACTCATGAAAATAGCTTTCCTTTGGTACTGGTTCACACAAACTTGAATTGCTCTCCCTGGGATTTTAGTGGCACTATTCAAACTGTTGAAATGCAGCAATGCTTTTCTAATCATCCATTATTAAATCCCAGTCATCCAGATCCTTGCTAAGCAAAACTTCTGACGATGTCCTGTAGCTGTGGCCCAATTTTTATCCAAGCAAATTTCAAAACTCCTCTTCAGTTTATTAGAGCACTGTGTTGGCAGCTGCATAACAGCCTTGTGGCTGGGCAGTGCTCAGGGCAGTGCAAGTATGTGCTGCTTTACAAACATAGATCCAAACTCTACCACCAGGCTTTCAGGGTTTGTGTTTCTGGCCTTGGTCGTCCTGTTAGTCAACTTCAGAGAAACTTGCACTCTTAAATCCTGCCAACTTCAGTGAGAAACAAATACCTGCAGATTTAACTGTTTTCTTCATTTGGGATGGATTTTGGATATCCTTACCACTGAGTAGTTGTTTAAGAAGACAACCCTTTCTTTTGGGAAAAAGAGAGGCTTTGGCATCTTTTGTCTTAGTACTTTGTAAGGAAAGACAGTAGTTCCTTCCATATGGTGCTCCCAATAAAGGGGAATACCACGTCATCCCAGGGCAGGAACTAGTGCTTGTTTTCGTTCCCTTTAAGGGTCCCCATACTGCAGAATTTTTAGTCTTTTTTTCCCTAGCAAATCAGGGAAAAGCCCTTTTAAGGCTGACACCGAGTGTTTTTCCTCAGAAGAAGAAACATATTTGTCAGAAAAAACTGTCATCTACTAAGTTCTGTTATCTCAGTATGAGCTGACTTGAAGCAGCATCAGCTGGGATAAAGCTGGTTCCAAGCTACAGCTGCTGTTAATTAGCACAAGCCCAGTAGGAGCCCAGGGAAGGGCCCTGAGCCTTGCGGGGCTGGTGGGCTCACTAAACCTTGGAAGGTTTAATGTTCTTAAGTTTGCAATGGGCTGTTGGGTCAGTTTGGTCTGAGTTAGTGTAAGTGTGAATAGTGAGTAGCTAGGAAGATCCTTGTCCTTAAGGACTGTGTTGATAAATACAAATTTTGAGCTTGTTGAAGCTCCCTGAACCAGCAGTAAAATACAGGAGTGCTGTGTAAGAAAGGATAGGTGGAAATAGCTAGATGCATTTTTTAATGGATGCTGTTCCTGTGTTTTGGGTGGACTGGTAAGACTACAAGGCAAGCGCTCTGTGGCTAAAAGGTAAGTGAAAAATTGATTTGCCTTCATAGATGCTGATAGGAGAGAGGGAGTGAAAGTTTCAGTGAAGAGAAAGAGGGAAAGATTGTGTGCAGCAAAACACCTTTGAAGCTGAGAAAGGAGAAAAGAGATGTCAGCATCCTGAAGCCAGAATCCCTTGCTGAGACTTTGTGAAGGCATCTGGATATCTACTTCCCATCCCATCTTGATGCCTTAAGTAGCTTGTGAAAACTTCATATTTGGGAAAGAACAGCTTACAAAGCTGTGCTGGGGGCCATTCACTTTGGTTCAGTAGAGCTAGCTGCTAAAATATGTCTTTAATGAGCTCTGTTTGGGCTGTGTCCTCTCCTGGGAGTTGTGTTGCCTGTGCTGCACTGGTTGAGTGGTTCCCTCCTTCCTTTCCCTTGACTTTTGCAGGCTTGAACTTTCCCACAGAGCTGGCTGGTGTTTGTTTGACATCACACCCCTGCCAGAGATAAGCATGTATCTAGTTGTTTTGTTTTGTTTTGTTTTTTAACTGGAGGTTGTTTAAATATATCAGTGAAACACTCTGTACTGTGGAACAGGAATAATAAACTTCTGAAAGCTCCAGGCTCCTGCCTGGTGCCAGGAGAATGAGCGATGAAGGTTTCTGCCTGCAAATCCCAGCACTAGCAGGGCCTCTTGATTTGGTCCAGTGAGTCTCTGTATGTGGGTGTTGGGTACAGTAGCATAATTTTAGAGGTGTGAATTGATTTGTCCCATTTTTCCCACCACATGTCCCAGGATACTGGGAGAGGAAATCTTAGATATTTGAAGGAGAGTGGGAAGAAAAAAATTAAGTGGCTAGATTTAATGAAAGCACAAGGTCCATTACTTTTTCTCTGTCCCTGATTATTTTTTCTGCTTGTTCGACTCAATTAACACATGGGAAGGGCTGCACAGTTTGGTGCCTGACTCTCAAAAAGTTTAAATGTAGGCTTCCTCAGTAGATGTTCTAAAGCTTTACTGTACAGATGGGTAGCCTATGTTGCTTCCTGATGTTGGATGTTGTTCTCCTAGTTCAGCACATTGATCTGCGTAGATTACTGTACATTTTGTACTCTTAGCGTCTAAAAGTTTTATCCTCAGAAATAATCCTTCTTCTCAGAGCCAGTTCTTTTCCCAGTTGGATCTCAAAGCTGGACTTCAAAGCTTCATAGAAATTGGGTTGAGACCCATCTATGTTATTCTTAGACTGTAACAGCTGCTGTATTTGAAGTAGATGGCAGATGTTCTTGAACTGTAAGCTGCCTATCCAGGAACCAGCAGAGTTTAGGTCAGAGCTCAGCAAAGTCCAAATGCTGAAATTCTGTTACTCAGCTGAATTTTATGTTGAAGTACCTTGCACCAAGCTGTGGTTACAGTGGTGAGTGTAGTGTAGGCATAACACAGTCAGACATTCTTGAGTATCCCATTAGGCACCTAATATCATCAAAATTTTGGGTTTATATCATCTGGGCACTTTGTGTGTCAGAGCCATGGTGCTTTTAAGTTCCCAGAAAGCCTCACAAGGTTAATGTAAATCTTCAAAGTCATTGTATGTTTTGCTTCTAAAGTAAAAAGGGAAAGGGGAATTGGATGTTTTAGTGTGGGTTTTCTTTGTTGGATTTTTTTTTTTTCTCCCCAGTAACAGGGTCATGTGCAAAAATAATCAGTATGATGCTCTAGCTTTGTGTGAGTGATTGTGCAGTGAGGGAGAGGATCTGGCTATCCATAGCTGTGTGGCCCTAACGATCAGTGTATCTTTGCATAGAAATGCTGTGGAAATACCACATGCTGGTTTTAGTTGATCTTATCTGGACACTGAAGAATGGGGTCCTAGCTTGGGTTTTGAAGCAATAGCATTAAATTGGATCTCTTTGAATATAGCTCATATCTGGCCAAAATTTGGCGACTGTTTCATAAAGTCAGTGTGAATTTGTGTGTGTATACACCACAGTTTGTTGTTCCACAGCAGAACTACTACCCAGAAGGATAGCTGCCCAGATGGATTTGAGTTATGTACCAAGACAAAGGTAAATAAATGCATATACACTTCATCAGATCTGAATTACTCTGTTAAAATATGAGCTGCCTCTTTTTAGAATACCACCAAATTGCTGCTCCTCTTCTAACTTACTTAAGAAAACCAATACATTATACAGAGAGAAATTGTGTGTTATTCCCCTAGTTGACTTCTGGCTAAATTCCTTTGCTTGGTTTGTACCCTAAACAGCTAAATGCTTAGTCCTTAAAAATAATCCTCCCTCTTGGAGGCAAATGCTTTCCTTTCAACACTGTTTCCTTCATAACAGGGCAAGGGTGGGATTCCCAGCCTTGGGCTGATCTGCAGCTCTAGACTGAAACTAAATACAATGCCCTGGGACCAAGTCCCATCATCTGCAGAAGCTGGGCAAGAGGAAATGTTTCTTGTGTTAGCTCAGCTTGTGGCCACACTGGGAGAATTTGTTTTCACACCAAACAGTTGGCTGACTTCTCTGTTGGGGGGAAAGGAGAATCAAGGACTGCTCTCTGAGAGAAAAGGTTTTGCCTTAGCAAGAGTTCTTTCCAGAGACATGCTGTTATTTTCAAGTGTGTGTGTGTATAGAGTACTTGCCTCCCTGAAACACAAGCGTAAATGTTTTGCTGGTGGTGCACTTCCGTGCACAACATCAGGGTTCAGAAAAGCTGCTTGTATGTGCTGCTGCTTGTCTTTAAATCATTGCACAAGTAGAGTGGTGCTTGCCTAGCTCCTATTCCCAGAACATCAAATTTGATGGCCCTGGTGACAAGGTTTGGGTAACTTATGAATCCCAGCCTATTTCCAGAGTGATGCTCAGCATGTACGTTTTTTTCAGGTTGACTTCCAAGTTCAAAGAACAACATTTAAATGCCGGTTTGAAAACACCATGCACCCGCTTGATTATTCTTTCTAACTTATTTCCCCTGTGTAGTTCAGTGCTTTCTTGCCAGGAACAGCCTCTATTTGGTTCAAGTTTTGACCTCCCATTGTGCAGGGAACTGAAAGTCCTCTTGAAGTCTTGGAGCCCAGCCTGGCACAAGCCCAAACACAGAGACCGTCACTCTGGGCTTGTAAATCACCACCCATCAGGAGCAGAAGGTGAATGCTCTTCTTGTTGTCGTAGTAAATATTTTGAGTGAAGTTTTCACATGCTCACATTGAGTGATGAGAGAGGACATTAGAGATGCTTGGTTGAATTCTGTGTGTATAGGGATTTTGGATGCCTGTAAGCATGTTCTTTAGCCTTTATTTTTTAAATGATGTTGCTTCTGTGCCAGATAGAAAGTACTAATTTGTGCATTATCATTTGGAGTACCAGAAATTCCTGGTTATTCCTTCAGTTATTCCTACAGACAAAGCCTTTGGGGATGGAAATGTACCTGCTTCAGATAAACAAGATGCTTTGTAATAAGTGGCTTCATAGGAAAAAAAGCAATAGGATGACTGGAAATTGTGACAAAATATTTTCATTACAATGCATAATGCCTTCCTGAAACCCTAGGAGTGGTTTTCACTGGTTTTGTTAAAAACATTGCTGTTACATCTTATACATTGGGTTAGAACACAAAGCTGCGTAGTCTGTAGGGATTTCTAATTCTTCAGACTATATCAGAATTATTGCTGTGTTGTTAGAATGTAGATCACTGAGGAATTGCTGGGTCTAATAATGGCAAATAATTTCCAGTAGCTACTTTCTACTTTTTGATAACACTTTTAGACTATCTTGTTGACCAACAGACAGCATAACCACTTCATAACTCTAGATGGTACCCTTAAAGAAGAAAATAATCTCGCACAGCCTTGTAAAAGCTACCCTAATTTGAACATGGTTCTTGAGGTCTGGAATACTGAGCCACAGCTCAATGTCAAAATCCTGGCATTTGACATAATGATTTGTAAGAAAAAGGTACTTAGTGAAGAGTAAACAGGAGACACATATATGGAAGCTGGCAAATGTCTACTGCCGTGCTACTCCATGCTGGCAGTAACTGAAAGTGCCTGTGAATGGTAAAGCATTGAATATAGGTTCTGCAGTCACATCCAGTTTCTGGGTTTTTACGCTTTTAGAGGCATATTATATTTTCCTAGTTGGTATGTATTCAATTTCTTCTATTTCTCCTCTAAAGTCTGCTCAATAAGACCACAAACTACTGCTGAAAGAAAAGGAAGACTGAGTCAGTTGTTAACATTAATTGCCTGCTGTTTGATATCCTTAAGCTTATTGCCTAATGGCATGTATGTGGGTTTTAGAGGACAAGAGGGATTGTGAGGGGAATAAAATGGAGACCTTCATGGAAATAAGATTTAGCTTTAGCATTCTGAGAAGTGATCATGTTAAAACTTTTGCTCTTTAATCTCTGTCTTGACCTATCATGTCCACCAATTTCTTTCCTTGCAATGATACCACCTGAAACAAGCATTTTCTGAGTAAATGCATGTAATGTCAATGGTACAAGAGAGCAGGGCCCAGGGTGATGCTGGTTCTTTGACCACACAGGTGGTTCAACACCACCTGTCAGTTGTGTGTGCTCCACTGAGGTCAGGAGATTGACTGTGAGATGCTCCCCATCAGCACCCTAATGAGGGTTTGGCCTCATTAGGGCTTCTAGAAAGTTTGTCAGTCCAACCATATAGCTTGTTTAGGATTTTGGAGAACTGACCCTTCTGGAGGCCAAATCCTTCTGGCGTGACAAGATACACAAGTTCAGCTACAATCAAGACATTGGTAACGGAAATAGCACTCCCTTGCAAATTTATCTTGGAAAAGCACTGAAGTAAAAAGCAAAGTATCACTCTAGTAAATCTATGCCAGGTGATTTCACTAGGCTTTTACCCACAGTGGATTTTGTTAGGGCTTTGCTGTAGCAAGTAATAGTGCTCTCAGACAGAACTACAAATTAGCACAACAAATTAGGTAACCATTGCAAATATGCAGGCGTGTTTAGTGCCTCATCTGGGGAGTAACTTTTTATTGTCTTGGGGGAAGTAAATGTGTTGATTGCCCTAAGCATTGAGTATTTGCAGAGCAGTTATCAGCCCCCCCGCTGTTAAAGCAGAACAGGTTGGTGAGATGCTTGGGTATTGTCACATGATCTGTACCACCTACACCTGGTGCTTTGAGATGGGAAGTGTGGTGTTTCAGAACAGCATAAGAATAGTCTAATTCTGGCATGAACTCTGTCTTTCACCTTCTTCTGTATAAGAGGAAGTGAGATTTGGAAAAGTTAGAGCAGAATCTTCCTCCCCAGTGCATTCTGCCAAGTTCATGCAGGCAGGATAACTTGTGGTTCGGCCTTCCTGGGAGCTGGGCTGAAGGCAGGTACCATGGTAGATCATAAGTTGTCCTAGGCAGTGGCTGGCTGATGCCCTTTCTCATGATCTGGGCGCAGATTTGCCAAGATGGACCTCCTACCATATGAAGAAGTAGCTGTGTATTGAATCCATGGGGAAATAAGTTGTTAGCTCCTCTTTTGCTTTGAGGTTCAAGCCACAACCAATCCATAAAGTCAAAGAATGAATTAGCCTTGAAGAACCTCTAGTGAATGCAATACTCAAAGGCACATTCAGTTGAAGAAACTCACACTTAATCCAAGTCTTCCTTCTGAACATAAGAATTTAGGAGGTACAGATGGTTCTGATATGAAATTATAAATGAACAGGTGGGCACATGTTTGAAAATGAAGTTTGGGTTAATCTGAAGTTAAGCTTTTATAGAAATCAGTGAAATGGAGTCACATTTTTTCATCTTGCTTTCTTTCTACAAATATGTTGGCTATTTAGTGTAGCCAAGCAGCAGAAGCACCAGCCATTAAATATAACTCCTTCTAACTTGTAGTTAATTTAGTTAAGCACAATTCTTTCCATCCTCTTCCTTTTTGTTTTGCTGCAGGGAGAGGCTGTACTAGTAGTTAGTAGTGAAATGGATGACATGTGCAAGCCATTAAATAGTTCAGTGTCAAGAATCAGAAGTATTAGAAACCTAGACTTCGGCTGTCTGATGAATTTTGTGAAGCTTTTCTACAGGAGTTAATGCACTGTCCTGCCAAGTGTAGTGTGGGCACATTTTAGGCTTGAAGCTTGCAGGAGCACACCACAGCAGTTCTCTGAGAGTTCCTGATTTTCTAAAAACACAGCAATCCTTCAGGGATGTGTAGGAGGACTCTATGTTTAAGCTAATACTTAACACTGGAGTAGTCCTGCTTTGGGTTTTCAGTGTGTTTAGGGACCTACTGTTCCTGCAGGCTCAACAGCTTTGAAACCTAGTTTAGAGTGTCTTGAACTCTGCCCTAGGTAGGAAAGCCAAAGGTGGCATTGAAATGTTCATTTTCTGTATATTTCTAAACTTAACAAAATAAACTTCAACCTAGATAGATCGTTGGTTCTGTGGCTTGCAGCAAAATGTAATAAAATGAATAACCATAGGCTTTAATATCATCTCACACAATTGTATTACTGTCCAATTACTTTTTTGACCTCTTTAGAAACATTCTTCTCTTAAAACACCTTCAGTCTACAGTTCTCACTGTCCTCTCCCTGTCTTTTGTGTCAAGCAAATTGATAACTCAGTATTACATCATGCCCTGGCTCCAGTTTGTAGGAGCAAAGCAAAGTGAAAAGTGTTGTGTGTCTTGGACGAAGAGTTAGTCTGCTCAGTGGCTGCTTGCTCAGTTTCTCAGACCTGAGAGGACTCAAGATAGCTATTTATTTTTCTGAAATTATTAAGCAAATATGACAATTCTCTTCTGTCAGTGGCTGAGTTTTTGAAGTCAATAGGCTGTTCTTGTGATAAATTAAGCCTACTGAGCTAATTCTGCCACCTCCTTCAGTAAGTAGCCTATCCAGTCAATAGTGCTAACAGACACTCTTCACTGACTTTAAACAAGTATGATGAGATACTCCCTGGCTCTGATTTAGGAAGTAATTCCATAATCTTCCTGGTTGTTTTCAGTCATGAAAATATTTTGCATAAACTGATACTTGACAGAGAGAGATGTTGACACAGCGACTGCTTTTGGATAGTCTAGGAAAGGTACCAGAGAGAGCAGGTTTTTTTCTACAATTGTTTTGAAATGTGTTGTAGGATTTTTGTTAGTCCACAGTGGGTGCAGGCCTGTTAATCTTGTCCTTGTGTGATACTGGACAAAATATGGACCCATATTTTTTGTGGCTGCACAAGGGGCCATAAAGAAGAATTGCAAGTTGTTTATATGGACTGAATAATCCTGGACATCTTACTTTATCATCCCAGGGTTAATGGCTCAAACAAGATCTTAAAGGTCTGCAGGATCAGATTTAAGTGCTGAACACCCACAGATCATGCTAGGTTTATTGTACAGTGGAAGCAGAAGGGAAAAGTACAGCTTGGCACTCACTTGATCAGACCTGGAAAAACCCAACCTGTAACTGTATTAAGGAGTAGAAGCTACATACTGAAGTCTTGAAAAGGGAGATTTGCCATTCAGTCTGAGAGCAGTTGTATCTCACAGGTGGTGTTTTAAATGAAAACTTCTTTCCAAATGCCAAGTCCCATAACGTTCTAGTCATTTCTAAAAATAATGAAGGGAGAGCTCTATTAATAAAGAAGTATTTAGTTGTGCAAGACATCATTGGAATATATAATGCATTTTATAGCATGTGTAATATTCCTTTTCAACTTTTAGTAGAGAGCTTGAGTGCAATGACACCCTCCATTAAGTCTCGTTACTGTCTCTGAAGCTGTCCAGCTAAGAACCAATCACCATAACCGGGAAGTCTTTTCCATGTTGATAGGCAGAGCTGCCCGTGCTGATGCAAAATGTACTACTGGACATCCAAACTCTCAGGCAGGTTTCAGGTTCACAGTTTTATACGTGTCTCAATCCAGTCCAGTGTCCTGTGTTGCTTCAAAATATGGTCCTGTCAGACACCTCCTAATGGAAAGAGCCCACCCTGGAGGTGGCAAGACCACTGGTAATGAATGCCTGCCTCTGCTTAGTAGCCTCTTTACAAATAAAGAATGTAGGCTTCATAGGGAGCACTGGTGTCTTACTGGACAAATATTTTCTAGTTCATTTAACTGCTTAAATAAAATCTTGCAGGACCCTCTAGTTAATAGAGGTACTATTACCTTTGCAGTTAGTCTTTTTCTTTTTTATAAATAATCTTGCATTTACAGATGGAAGGGGTGAACTTGAATGCCAGCATTGGGTGGGTTTTTCCCCCTAGATATGAAAGAAGAGGCTAGACAGGGCAAAGTAGCCATGGACATGGACTTCTAGATTAATGTTGCTTGTAACTGAGATTTTGAGGGCAGCTGTAAGGCATTGAGGACTGGGAATATCTCTTCCAGCTTTAGCACTTTTGCCTCAGTGAATACTAGAAAGGGCAAGATTTGGTGTGTGTAGATGCTTCAGGTCTTTTAAGACAGCATGTCTCAAAACTTGCTTGCTCTTTCCCAGCTGTGAGAGTTGATCTCTTACATTACAGTGAAGAAAGAAAAAAAAAGATTTAAAAAGAAAGCAGCAGGGATGATTGCAGTGAAAGAGAAATATTAAATGTAGTTTAGAGCTGGGGGCAACCTTTGTTTTGCAGATTATTTTCTGGCGTTCAGCCTGATCCAGGAAACCACTTCTATCAAGAGAATGAAAGATTAAAGTCAGAAATTTAATTGCTTAAGAAAAAAGATTTACTACCCATGAGGTTCATTGGCATCCAAAATAAGGCCTATTCTGTAGTGTACACTACATCTCAACCGCACAGAAAACTATCACAGAGAAATAGAAATCCTTGCAGCTCCAAGAACAGGCTTCTTGTTCCACCACAAGAAAGTGATTTCTCAATACCACTGGAATGTGGTTTCTAGTACAGAATTTCTGCTTACAATATTCTTCTGTCATCTGGTGAATTTAAAGAATGAAATTATAAAGGAGGAAATATTTTGTTATTATAGATCAAATAAATTAAGGCCCAGTTAGATGAATAGCTTGTTGAGTTATCCATAAGACACTTTATTTTTCTTCATGTCTCATTCATATAAAGCAGTATAAATGTTGCTCTTCTGGCTATTAGCATGTGATGCAACACATACTATGTCTTTGGGCTGTCTAGGGCAGTGCCAAGAAGATAGCTCTTCTAGTGCAAAATGGGGCAGCCAAGAGGCTTTGGAAATGCCAATTCAGTATTTTCTGAGCTGTGCTCTTATTACAAAGATTACTATGAGAAAGAAAAATAATAGTGTGGTTTTAGCCTTTCCAAAAAAAAAAAGCCCCCCCAAAATACAGCAAAAACCCCTACCACCCAAACACCCCAAACTCATGCGCTAACTACGTGTTAGCACTTTGTATTCTTAGTTACCTTGCTGTGGATTACCTGCTTAGTGGGATAAAGGCTTTCCTTCCTCAAAGGACAGTGAGAATGGTAATGGAATAAAATTCCTGAAACTTTTCTGTGTTTTATTCTTTCTTGTTGTTGTGGGGTTTTAGTTTGACTTTTTTTTTTTTTTTTTACCAGAGTGTATAGAGCCTCTAGCAGGAACTGTGATCCCTCAAGGAGTAGAGGGCTCAGATGAAAGGAGGGAAAGAAAACTGTGGATAGAGCAGTAACTTGAGTAGTATCTTGGGTGTTCAGTAGCTATAAGATCAATTCAACACTGAAAAGGGAGGTTCTGGACTCCCAGTCTGAAAGCATGCACACTCAGCCATGCAGTGTCTGTCTCCCTCCATGCACTGGGAGGGAAGGCAGGGACTGGACTCTGGCGGGGAGCTGGCTCCAGCATGCTTCCATCAGGAAGGATTGTGCTGGAGTGGAGCGTCTTGAAAGATCAAAGTAAAGGGGGAGGCTCTGTGCTCAGCTTCTGTACCTGTGGTTCAATCGTGACAGAAATGGATCCAAAGCAGCACTGAGGTGAACCTACAGCTTCAGTCAGTGGACAACGTTGTCCTAAGGAGGTTTCTGTACTTTGGAGTGTAGTCCGCTTCTCTTGTGCTTGTCAAGTGCTTGACAGTAAGATCACCAACACCTTTTTGGTAACAACCTTCACTAGAAATGGGCAACTTGGGGAAAAACCTGAACCTGGGGCCAAGCCAAGGCATCTGGTTTACTGCCACATGTCCAAACACCAGTAATACCTCTAAAGCTATCTGCAGGCATGTACCATACAAAAATGTGCCAAATTATATACATTGGAAAGTGGTTGCCAAGAAATAATGACAGTAATTATTTTCACTAACTTTTTATTTATTTTGGCTCGTTCACATCTGTGAGCCCAGAAATAAGTCAAACCCGGGCAATGTGTTCGAATATGAATTTCAGATTAACCACCTTCTCAGCATCCCTCTGGCAACACGTTTGCCCCGATGGCTGATAGACACTGGTTCCTCTGTGGACCACACCAGTTGGGAACTGCAGCAGAACTTACCTTACCAGAATTAACTTGGTAACAGGATCTTCCCTGGGTGGGAGGATGGAGGACTGCAACCCAATTTAGAAGTCAAGCACAGAAGGAGAAAGTGTTGTCAAGTACTTCTACATTTTGAATCTTCTGTCTCAGTATTCTTTAGCATGAGTGGTTGCTCCCCACATTTCCCAGCTCAGGCAGACAAGCCTATCTGCTTTGTAATTAACAGGCTGGTGTCTGGTGTCTGAAAAACTCTACCCATCTCACTGGCTTAGTGTTTCAGAAAGGCTTAAATTTGAAAAAAGCATAAACATCTGGGTTGCATTCCTTAAGTATCCTCACATATCCTGAGTTGAGAAGAGCAGAATGGTATGTTGGATAAGCTGGCGTCTGAAGGTTTAAAGACTTCTGGTTAGTGCTTTGTAAGATATAACTTGGCATTTTGTGGTACTTCTCACTTCTGGACTGTATTTTCCTTACTTCCTTTGAAGCTTGTTTTCAGGTTTTTGATGTTTTTGTTATTGTGATTTAACTAGAAAACTGGTCTTATTTTTGAATGTACTAGCTTCTTCTTTGGTTTTATGCCTACAAGTAGGTACCCAGCATATAAGTTAAAGGATCAAGAATTGCTGAGGAGATGTTTTCCTGCAGCCTGTTAGCTCATTCATCAAGACCTTCGTGGTATCTGCAGCAACATTTCTTTCTAAAGCTGGGATAAGAACCAGTATGTTTTCAAGGCTTTATCCTCTGTGCCTTGTAAATAGCTTTGCTTTTTACATGGCAGAGTCGTAGCAGGGGTCCCTTGCTCTGTATGGCACGTGTGAAGATGCTGATTTCAACAGGCTTCACAGTAAAGTGAGGCTCATATGATACTGTAAACAACAGAAAGGAGTATGTTAAAATGCCTCTACATTCAAGTCACATACAAAGCTCTCTGGAATGTGCAAATGGTGGTTCTAGCATAATACAAGAGTCAGAGTCTGGTCTCCTTGTTGGACCACATCAGTTCTTGCTGTTTTGCAGCGTGCCTGTGCTGGGACACGTGACTTAGTGGCATGTGCAAGAATAGTGTTTTCCCAATCCCTCCTCCTTGTCCCAAGGCATTTGCTCACCAGCACTTAGGTAAGCATAAGCTTGGTCTCTGTTGTTTGAAGCAAAATTTTTCCTGTGTGAGTTCTTGGCTCTTGAAAGCAGCTGGTGTCCTCTAGCAATGCCTCACTGGATTTGTAGACACTGTGAAGTTAGTACTCTGAGCATGGAATAATGGACCTTTCCTGGCACAGAGAATGAAATAGTTGAATGAACAGGAGGAAGGCATTAGCATAGAGCAGGTCGTGGGGCAGGGCGAAGGTTGAGCCAAGTCTATGGGTGTTTACTCCTGTGATGTGAACGCTGTGACTGATGACAGAGGTGCAAGGATAGACAGCTGAGATCAATGACAGGCCAAAGATGAAGCTCCTCTGTTGTATGCTGCTCTGCCATAGGGTTCTTTTAAATTGCCTATCTCTGTCAAACAAAAGATGAAATATGTATGTAGAGCTTGCTCTGGAAAGACTTCCTCTATGTTTCCAGTACTTGCTCAGCATATTTTTTATTACAATGAAAAAACACTTTCCAGTTAGTCAGCTAAAAGATCCTTATTTGTTTATTCCACTTAACTGAACCATGGAGGTCTAGGGGGACAGTTCAGTGCTATGGGAAACAGTATGTATGGTCCTTGATTCTGCTAACAAGATACTGATACTTGATCTATCTGTCCGGCCACTAGTGTCAAAAATAAGATTTAAATTGACCCCAAAATATATGAAGTAGCCTGCTGAAAAAAAAAAAAAAAATCTCATAATTTCTTAAGAATTAGAATAGTATGTGGCTGATAGCTTCAATCTAGCCCTCATGCAGTGAGCCAGTTTAACACTGGCTGAATTCCCCCTGCCCCAACATATCTTTAACAGTCATCATCCAGTCTGCTGCTGAAAAGAAAGTTACCCTCTCCTTGTTAGCACCACTGGGATGCAAAGCCTGACAGATCATCCCTCTGAGAGGTGGTAGCTGTACTGCAGGTGCAGCCCAGTGGAACAAATCCAGTTGCTGTTGAGGCACAAGGGGAGAAATACAGAGATGTCTTTTGAGTCCTTTCCTATGTCCGTGAGGACTGAACCAGCCATACAGCCTATGTCTCCCAAAGAAGAAAGTTTGTTCTCCTGGACAAGCAGCTTTGAGATCCTATTTTCTGTTACTGTAGGAAGTTATGAGTCCTTGGGTATTGATTCTCTGTGGGGTGAAGCAGAGACATCCCATGGCAGCCCTTGCCTTCTATGGCCCTGAATCAGCAGGATATGAACACCTCTCTGCTCTGCTCTTGAAACCTCTGGGATACCAGAAAGCCACATGCCCCTCCATCCTTTAGGCTGGACTATTTGCTGTATCAAAACTCCTATGGATTCTCTAGACTGGAAAAACTGCTCTTCAAGACCTCTGCTCCCAGTAGGGGATGGGGCGGCATGCTTGTGGTGTTCCTGCTCTGGGGCAGGGACTGCTATGAATCCCCTCTGGCTTTGAGGGGTTGCATGTGAGCAGCTGGGGTATTTCAGGATTTCCTGAGGTGTTTGGCAACTCTAGGAGTAATGGTAGGATACTGCATTATGGGGAAATAAAGTAAAATGTTTCTAACATGAAAAACAAGCAGTCTCTTCCTTTGCCATAGTATATCAAAGCCATTAGTTTTTGCCCCAGGGGAAGAGAACACCCTCAGAATGTCAGTGTTTGCAAGGAACATAAATGTTGAGTGATCTGTGGTGTCTCTTTTTTTAGGGCAAAGGCATCAGCCAGCTATGTGCTTGCACTTTCCTTTGGAAACAATATTGCTTTCTTAAACTTTCTCAGACTAAAGCTTTCAAGGCTTTCTCAGGGACTGCAGACCTCCCTGTAGTTGGGCTCTTACCAAAGAGGTTCCTTGAGGCTGGAGGACACAAAGAGGGCCATCATATTTCTTGGTCATCTTGAAAAGGACTTGCAGCCTCATCAACAATCCCCCTCTGAAAAAGTTTGGAACAGTGATGACGGGTGTTGTGAAATATGCCTGTGGTGGCTGTCCAGCCGTTGTTAGCACCTGCAAGGTTCATGGATAGGAGATACCAGGGGAAGGGTTTGAAGAATTTGAGGCATGAAGAAAAGGTATCCTAAGAGCAGATAGAATTGAGGGGTTTGACTTCAGAGACCCATATGTTTTCATTTATACCTATGTGCTGTGCCTGTGTAAAATATGTAAAAATTTCTTTGTAAAGATTGAATTGATTAAACAATGGTCAAGTCAGGAAGGAAACAGGCTTGGTACATGAACTAGAGCCATGTAAAGGAAACTGATTTTAGGTCCATTATTTGTGACAGCCACAGCATCATGAGGTTGAATCTAATGGATGCCTTATTCATGAGCAGTGCTCATCTGGTACCTGTAATGCTGCTTCTGGCTTGAGTGTAACCCCTTGGGTGAGTTTATTTGCCACTTATAGTTTTTTAGCGACAGTCAAGGGTCAGAGGATAGAAAAAAAAAGTATTCTTCCCACTCTTTAAGTATGTGCTACCTGGTGTTCAATGACAACAATGGATGTCGCTTCCAGCACTGATGGTGGGCAGCAGAGAAGTTCTCACAAATCTGAAGGCAATAGTGGAAACTGGAACAGCCTCTGATATGCAGAGAAGCATTTTTTGTTCACAAAAATAATTGCTGGCTCAGTGTGAACTAGAAAAAGCTGTCCTCTGGACTGTGATGTGTTAAACACTTGCAGTCCAAGGCTCTTTGGTAGTCTCTAGCTGATGTTACCCACAAAGGCCCCATTGAGCTCTAGTGGAGCAGGACAGCACCCAAGAGACTGATGGATCATGAGGGGTCTTTCCTGTGCAAAGCTCTGGATGTCAATGCCTTGCAGATGCTATGTAACAACAAAGCACAGGGCAGTAAATAGAAAAGCAAGATCATGATATAAATATTGCTGGAGTGGAAAGCCTTATCTATAAAGAAATAAAAAATGTGCAGTCAGCTTTGCACTAGACAGCTCTTACAGCACAGGAGAGCTGTGAAATGAACACCTGGCTGGAAGAAAACTTCTTGGATATGATGGCCATTGGCCAAGCTCCAGAGTTGGAATGAAGACTGTAAATCAGAAAACTTTCTCACTGGTATTGGTGGCTGTACAGGGTCTCAGAAGCTGCATCACCCTGTTTGTGCAGGCATTGCTGATTGCAGTGTAGGTGGTCTGAGGCTCTCAGTATTCCTCTAATTTCAGTTGCCTTCCTCCTGACAAGCAAGTTAGGGATTTATGATGGGTGAACAGTCCAAGAAATGCTGCTAAACCAGCATGGGAAGCTTTCCTCAAGGCATGATCTTCAGAGCAGCACAACAGAGACTGGATGATGAGAAGACCTGGCTGTAGCTTAGGAAGCAGCTGTCCCCTTTTCTCAGCTCATGCCCACCACGTGCTGGGTCCCTGCTCATCCTGTCTCATCTCTGTGGCAATGTGTTACAGACCTGATTCCTTGTGGAATAAGTGCTTAAAAAGAAATATTGTTACCTATGTTGATTGCAGAGTAGGTTTATACAAGGTTGACCATGCTTTCATTTTGGGCAATCAGTGTGGGTTTTTCCTTATGAAGTAAGTAATTGCCAACTCCGATACAGCAGCAGTGTTTTGTGCTTCAGAGATGGTACCTGAAATAAAGGAGAAACAAAGTGCAAGCCATCAGCTCTAAACCACTGAACAAAGACAATCAAATTTATAGAGGGGAACAGCTACGAGAATGCTTCCATTCCTCCTCAATCTTATGGAACTTTTGCTGGATTCAGTAAGACCAGGTCAAAATTTTTTTATAGTGAACACTTTCTACCTCTAGTATGTAATTTAAACTTTGCCTAAAGTGTCATCATACGACTTTCACTTCTTGTTTTCAAAGAAATATTTTGAAATTTATACATAGCCTTTCTATTACTTACTGTCTTTCTATAAGTTATGTTGTGCAATTTACAGCTTCAGTTTTCATTGTCACCTTGACTACTAACATGTAGTTAAAATAAAGGCATTGAAGTACTAACTTTTCAAGTATGCCAAAGGCCAGGTGAGGATTTATCCTTCTTTTTTGAGTAAAAAAAGTACTCAAAGGTTGAGTATAAAGGTTATATGGGTAAATTCAGTTCTGGGAAAATTACTGGTATAATTTTCTTTACCAGCACAGTTCCCAACCATTTTATAGGGGGGGGGGGGAAAAAAATAGAAACCTTGACGATTAATTCACAAACAGGATAAGAGCAATCTGCATTGTTTTCATGCATTAGTCAGCTAAAATACTCCTGGCAAATTCTATCCCTTTATCACCCTAATCCTCCAAGTCTGGAAGAAAAATGCAAAAGCATGTTTCAAATCCTCAGCCCCTCTCGCTGTTAACAACTTGCTTTTCAACCTCACACCATCTTGGGGCATTATTTGACTTAACACTGAGTTCCCATTAGTATATGCAGAACAGAAAATTCAATTTGCTATCTCTAGGGTCTCTGCTGACGGCTATTCCCCTGACAAAATAAATGGTTTGGCTTTGTGCTTGTGAGCAAGATGCTTGCTACCACTGCACTTTCTCTCAGAGAATTGCTCTGTTGATCTTTGTTTTGGAGAAAATGACTTTTGAATCTGGGAAATCAAACCACCAAGGCAACGCATTTTCTCAAAGAAGTCATGGGCTGCACATCTGAAACACACTGCTCTTCTGCTAGAGATGTTAGCAGTGTAAACTGTGTTATTGATTGCTTTATTAGTTGTGTGTAGTCACTGTTCTTGCTAAAAAAAGGTACTAGATTCAAAATCATGGATATTTTTTTGCCAGCAAAAAACGTTTTGATGGTTTTGCCTTAGGACACAAAACTCTTCCATGTCTTTGCCTGGCAAAATCCAGCACTGCAGCCCAGTGCTTTGTGCATCATTGAGCCCTGTCTCTGTTGCACAGGAGTGGGGAAGCAGCTGAGAGGAGCAAGTGCCACGGTAGAGGCTCCTTCAAGCAAAACTTCAGCCTGGGATCCCTGAGGAGCATAAGCAAAGAGAAGCAAGACCTGGTGCACTGGAGGGGGACTTGCAGAGAGTTATCAGTCAACAGCTGTAAGCCCAGACTCCTTGCAGCTGATAACAGATCTGCTCATTCAGCCTGGCCACTCATGCATGGAAAATCAAAGAAGACTGAAATCTGTTCAGGGCAGGGGGAGGGGAATTAACCAGCCTTCAGTAAATGCCAGACTACCAACTGTTGTCAAGACACCATGTGTAGCAGGGGAAGATTCACTTAGCACTACTGCTTTTAAAGATGCCTCTGCTGGTTATTGATCTGTGACATAAACAGTCCACTCACCTCTTGTAGCAGGAAATTAGGAATATCTGTATTTGGGGTTTGTGGTTTGAATTCTTGGTCAGTAGCAGTTGATAAAAATATTGATGTTTCTCAAGCTATAGTTATTTACAAGCCCATGTTGCCTTCAAGAAAACTAGGGATGGATGAAATTCCAACCTACTTTTAACTGGCTAACAACACTTTCAGTTTCTTACTCTATCCAACACTAAAGAACTCCCTTGTCTATAAGGTTGCATGTAGCAATACAACTGAGCACAGAATAGTGCTTATAGTGTTTTTAAAACCCCAAATTTCTGTATTCATGTCTGAATTGTTATAAAACATATACTTCTCTCTTGCAGCCTTTGGGCTACTAGATGCTTCCATACTTGGAGGTACATAGGGCTGCAACCACTTGTGCAGAGCAAGGATCCCTCTTCTCCCTGTTTTCTTAATGGGAAGGAAACCTAAGCACACCCCAGAAGCCAGAGCTGCTGCATCCTTGGAAAAATTCTTGCTCTTGGATGATGGAGGGGACCAGTAGCCTGAAGAAATAGTGGCACATCCCAGTGAGAATGCAGCCCTTGAGTCTATGATGGCCCTGGAGCAGGGGCACAGTGGAGAGATCTGTGGTACCTCCCATGAATGTGTAGGTGTGAACAATGTACAAGAACAAGCTTCTGAGTGAAAAAAAATACTTCTGTTCACCCTGGATGGGCCAGTGCCAAAGAGGTAGTAACAAAGCTGTACGTCCAGGACAATGACTAGAACCCGGAAAATGGGCCTGTTTACGATGAGAGTGCTTCACAGGAGTCTAAAGGAATAGTGCTTTTAGGAGGAAGATTTGCTGCTATGTCTGGAAGACAAATCTTACAGAACCTACCCAATTAACTCAGTAGAGAGGTCTCAAAAGCTGCTGGTGCTCATCATCCTTCTGCAACATCTTGGCACATCCAGGGCTTGCAGTTTATAATGTCCAGAGAGCACTGTCTGGCTGAAAGGCACTAACTATGCAAATGCAATGGGAGTTATTATCGTTATGGTCCTTTCATGTTCTTGCTCAAATCACTGATGTACCTTCTGCGTCCAGCTGACCAAGCAGTATTTCTTGCATTATAGGATTCTGATTCCACTTCCATTGTTAATGTTCATTACTTTCTTAGAGAGCTACAATTTCATTATTAATACATCAGTGTAACAGAGCACAGATTACATAAATGCATTTCTGAGCATTAGCTAAATACTAGTTTTAAGAACAAAATATGCTTCCTATGCCAACAATATGTTCCTTCTTATACAAATACTTTATGGCTACAATTGCAAAAGTACTTGGAAAAGGCTTTTATTGTCTTAAAAGAATATAGCAAAATAAACATTTGCTTATCCTCTCCTTCTTCTAAGAAAAATCAGGACTTTGAGTTTGAAAGGTGGTTACCATGAATGTTTGAATCTGTTCAATGACAGTAGCAGTAAATTTTAAACCTCTTATCTCTATGAGAATCAGAGGGTGAGTTGCTCATGTCTGATCTGTTTCAGTGGTACAGCTGTCAGGTGCATTCTGATTGTCTCTAACTTTGGGGGTTTCCCTAGCTCTGGCTAGAGAGCTGATATTTGAGCTGAGAGAAGTCCCACAGCTGAGCAATGGGATGAAAACAAGGTGATGACCATACTCTAGTGTCACCAATTTTGGAGCTGAAGCTGGTCAAAAAGCTGATTTATCTGCAAACAGGTACTTGGAGCATGGATATGATGTATCCAAAGTATTTCTTTGCTGTGGTCAAACCTGGGCTGCAGCTGTCTGTGGGAGTAGGGAGACTCAGAGCTGGGTTTGGCTGATCCTATTACAATAGCAATTGAGTGCTTGGAGTGTCTCTGTGTGTTGACCCTCTTGGGAGAGCTGGAGCTAAACTGTAACACCTACCTCCTGCTCTTGGGCAGAAGCAGGTGCCTCATCAGATGCCTCGGGGGGATGTCTGCCTCCTGCTAGCCTCACACAGACAGACATTGTGGCCACAGCCGGTTGCACCAGGGATCTTCTGTCCTGCATGTATTCCTGGTATTGTTTTGGTCCATTATTGTGAGACAATCTCCACTTCAGGTCTCATTTAGTGAAATATAGCAAAAGGACTGGGCTGCTTTATAAGAAAGTTCCTGTGCTTTAATGTTCCCCTCTCACCCCGTGCTTTCATGTTTTAGCCTTAAAATGAAACTTGGGAATTATTTGAAGATCCTCTGAGCAAGACTCTTCTCATTCTGTTCAGGGAAGCCTCAATGCTTACACTGCTGAACTCATCAGTTTTAGCACATCATTTTGGGACCTCTTTAAAATGCAAGCTAGTTCTGTTATCTCCTCCAGAGATATTCACAGGACTGATGCCCTGGTGGATTAAGTTATTTTACGCATTGTAAACAATGGGCTGATGGAGCTGAAGTGCTGAGGTCCTTTTTTAATCAGAGGCACCAGATTAACTTGCTTTTAGTCTTTCAGAAACTCACTTACTCTTAATGAGTTTACCATGATATAGGTCCACAAATTTCCTGTCTGGTTTCTTTTGGCACTCTTAGATAAAAATGCCATCTGGAAAGGAGATTTATTGGTTTTGAGATGATGTCCCTTCCTTATCACCTTGTTTTGCTGGCCCTGAGCTCATCCAAGATAGCAGTACTTACCTAGACAGCATCAGTTTGTCAGACACAAATTGTGGAAAATTAATTTAAAATACCTTGACCTTTCTACCCCACTAAGATAGGATTTCTTTTTTTCCATAGTAAAACCTCTTGCTAATGTAAACTGCTTACATATATATGTATATGAACACGTGTATGAATACAGATAAATAAAAGCTTTAGCCTTTTTCTAATATTCTGCTCTGCTTCCACTGTAAACTCTGCCTCAGTTTTGTCATGGAAGGATTTCTATTTTGCATTTGTATTTATTTTGCATATTTGTGTTTATTGTGAGTTTGGAGGTTCAAATGGCATCTGTTGTTGTGTGCCAAGATGTCAATGGCAGCTAGGGGGAGTTCTGTGGCACAGTTTTATTTAGAGACCCTTCAGCTCAACACAATCTTCACTATTTAACTCTATATGTATGGCTGTCCTAGATAGAAGGATGGGTGCAGCCACTGGGTGAAGCTTGGCTGAAGCACCACGGATACTTTTCATGATCCAGTGATGAAGACTTCCCCACTCCCCATTTCTGGGGCCTCAGAAAACTATAAAACATCATTTAATCAAGATGGCACCAGAAAAATGAGCACAAATACTCACTGCTGCAAATGTCCAGGGCTCTTCCTCATAGCCAAAAACCAAGCAAAGAGAAAAACTTGGAAAAAATTGTTACTGACTATAGAAGTTGCCAGGGAGTGTGACGTGTGCATGCTCACAAGTGTTATGGTAAGGTAATGTGGAGGACAAAGTTCCTGTTAACTCTTTGCACTTGAGCTCTAGCAATAGCACTTAAAATTTGTTCAAGACATTTAAAACAAAACAATCCTGTGTCTTTTTGTAAACTTTCTATAGAAAATGCCTTATCCAGAAGTTACATAGAAAAGAGAAAATAGAAACATGTTTCTAGTTCTGTGTGAGCTGTAGGAAGGTTATTCCTTTATACTCAACCTTCAGTGTTGAAGGATGAGTGTATCCTTTTTTAGTTTGCCTGAATTGCATTCCTGCACAGATTCTGGTGCTTCTTCAGTGCTTAAAGAAGCATTGTAGAAAAATGAGTTTGTGTTTTCAGAAATATGCGGAGAAAGGCTTATGCATGAATTGGAGGAGGGCATAGAAATTTGCAGTGATGGTCATAGCATCATTTATTAATTACAATAATAACAAATTATGATAAGTTCTCTATAGTTTAGATAAATTTGCCCCACTGCTCATGCATGACTAAACTTGAAGGGACTCCTGGGCATAAAAAACAAGCTCTGCTGGAATTTTTTGTATTAACCTAAGCATTTAAAATGCTGTGCACTTTTAACTGGTGAAATTTATCTTGTGCCAATGCAGCCATGTGCTACACGGGAATAGAGGGCTGCCTCAAGAAATGTATGTGATGTGCAAGGAGGGGATCTTTCAAATGTGTTTTAAAAGCATTGCTTTCCTTTCTTTGCACTTGTGCTTTATTCCCATGTGTTTGTTTTGCTGCAAGTTCCTCACAGCAAAATGTTCCTCTGATGTAGGAGAGTGACAGTTAATTGGTTTCAAGGGATGGCTTTACAATGATTTTTCTTTCCTGTGAATCTTTATAGCTAGAGAGAAGGAAGCTGACACATAAGAAAAATTAATTTTTGCTTCTTCCTCTCTGTAAAATTTGTGCTTAATGATTTTGCCCCTTTCTCAGTGCTGTGTTTTTTACTGCAGTGTCCTAATCCAAGCTCTGATCTCACTTTCATTTAGGGTCTGAGCTCTGATGAGCTGTCAGCACTTGATGCTGTCCCTTTCACTCCTTAGTCTCTCATTTAAGAGTGGAGTATTTGACGGTCTTGGTGGCTCTAGGCATCAGCTAAACTTTTACAGGACTCTCTTAAAGGAATATTTTGTATTTGTTGCCCTGCTAATGGAAGATGTGAGAGCCTCATTTGCCCTATCCCAGCATGCACAAGGGAAATTTTCATCATGTCAAATTACAGCTGCTGACTCCTGCCAGACAATCCCCTGCCTTATCTTATCTATCTACATTTTTTAATGCCATGCTCATCATCATGGCATCTAAGTGCCTTAAAACTTCCATTGCTTCAGAGGAAAGATGCATTTACGGGTGTGTTAGTGGAAAACTTTCCCTGGTTAGGAAATTTGGGATCCCTATTTGGTTGATCTGTGTGTGAACAAGGGTGGCAAAGGTTAAAGTGAATTAACACTGAAAAAGTGACCAACCAGTGCAACAACCTTTGGCTTGAAAAACCTGATCCTTGTTGATATTTTGTCCAAAATACATTGAGTGGCTTTTATTTCTGGTTATGTTTGGGGATTTGCTGGATTCTGCAATGCTTCTGGCACTGGTGGTGGAGTGAGGGATCAAGCATTGACACAAGCTCTTGCTCTATTCCAGTTCATGCTCTCACAGTAATCTTGGGTCTGGTTTGAAATATTTGCATCTTTTTGGTTGACAAGTAGGTGGCACATTCATTGGAAATTAGCCAGCTTGATTTCTGCATTTGAGTTTTATTTTGTACTTCACATTGTAAGGAAACGTGGTGCAAAGGCTGTTGGATGTTAAATAAAACAATTTAAACTAGGAATTGCTGAGATGGCAAGAAGCCCACAAGGGATTTTTTCCTAATTAATCACATTTCTGAGCAAAACCATCATTTATGCCTCATAAATGTTCTGGGGTGCCAGTTGTATACAGCTGCTGTTTATTTTTCAACCTGTACTAAAAAGCATAAGAATTAATATGAGGGTTGAAACCTAAGTGTGCATATAGGCACGTGCTTCTGCATGTGTGAGTGCTGCTGGCACCCTTCACAGGGCACATCTGTGTCTCTAGCTCTTTTACTGTCCTCCACTGACTCCAGTTCTGCAGTTTCCAGAGGTCTGGTCTGAAGGCAGCCACCTGACTGATGCTAGAGACCAAAGAGTCTCTTGCCAAGTACTGCCTTTGTCCCTGAGACACACCACAGCCTTCAGGATCCTTGTATGGCTCCTGGGATATCAGATTTTGCCTGTGCACTGGCTGTGGTTGCTACTGTGCCTTTCCTAGAGGTTTGTGTTGTTGTGATGTGCTGTGCACTGCTACTGCCCAGCTCAGTGCTAGGCAGCAGGCGGTGAGATCTTTGATCCTCTCAAGTCACAGCTGATCCATGGAGATCCCTGTCTGATCTGACAGCTCTCCATGTTTTCACCCCTTGACCTAGAGCAGTGTTGGAAAAATTAGCAGGCCAAAAGCAAGCTCATATTATTTTATTTTTTGCAGCCATCTACAGTAGTGTGACTGTGATGTTATTTCCAGGGTTTCTCTATCAGCTGAGGGGCTGATGCTTGTACTCTTTGGTGGTAACTTGGATTGAGGGAGCAGGCCAAGGGTTAATATATTTCAAAAATATTTTACTATTCTTTCCTACTGATGTAGAGATTTCAAGGCAAACAGTAGTAGTAAAGGCAGATTCTCAAGTCAAAAGGAGTAGCTGTCTGGCAGCTAGTTCTTCCATCTTGCTAAATCATGGGTAAGGGGAACACAGAGGTGTGTCTTGGTGCCAATGAAAACATTTTATCTTGCTTAACATCTCACTTAGATGTACTGCAGGTTGTTTTATTTTTTCTGTATTTTAGCATAACAGCAGCTTGCAAACAATGCCAGAGTTTCATCTGTAAGTCTCTGCACTGTCAGAGATCGTCTTGTTCTGCTGACATGCTAAAAAAGAAAAAGAGCACAAAGAAACACAAGAAGTAGAGATCCTGATTTGGCCTGCAGACTGTACTCCATCCCACTCAAACCAGGTCAGTGTAAAGCAAATAAACTGCAGCCATGTGGGTTCCGCTATGGGAGCTGTTGTGCTGCCTTTGATCTTGGAGAAAGTATGAAACTCCTGGATCTGACTCATCAAAGTTCTCCTTCATGCTTCTAATAAAAAGCATACAAGCCGTCCTGTTGAAGTTGGTAGGATGACCCACCCATATGCTGAAATTTGAGCACACACCCCAATGTAGGGAGATTTCCATCTCTCTGGGACAATGTTGCTTGGACTTCCACTGAGCTGTTCTACAAGAAGAGCAGAAGTTGAGAGGACACAGAGGGGAAGAGAAAGATTTGATCCAGGTCCTCCTTCAGCAGATTTTTTTGCTACTTAAGGTACAGTTGCTAAAGTCTGTGTGATCAGCTTTGCTGTGTGCTGAAAGATTGCTTCCTCCAAGCTTGTGCTCTAATTTCCTGCCTTGTAATTAGCTCTTCCACATGGTTACCCCAATGTGCACAGCATGCAGTCATATGATGAGCTTATGGCACTGGACATCCTCAGCTGGCTGAATCACAAGGCAGCACATTAAATCCTGCCCACCAGATCTGCCGGGTGGAAACACAGGCTGACAGGCAGAGGGGCAGGCTGTGGAGAAGCATCCCCTGAGGGCAGGGACTTGGCTGCATTTGGGCAGTGAGGGAATACTCTGGTGTTTTGAGAAGCGCGGTGCCTCATCTGTGCCGGGAGGGTCACAGAAAATGCACCAGCCTGCTGTGCAGGTCCCACTGGGTGATGCTTGCTGTCCTGGCACCCATAGCGCGGGGGCTTCTGTAGTGGGCTGGGCTGAGATGTCTTTTCCCTCTAATCTCAAGGTGGGAAAAAAAGGAAAGGAGAGGGATGCAGTGCTCAGGAACAATGTCTGAGCACCTTACACAGGGAAATTGGATTTTAGCTTTGATGATTTGTTCTCTGAAGAAGTGTAGTAGTGATGCTCCATCTTTACAGGTAGCTCCAGCCTTGGGCAGACACCACCATCATCAGGTGGCTGCTCACTGCTCATTCTCCCTGATGGTGTGGCTGACCCTGGGGTTTGGGGGCAGCTGCAATTCCTACCCCCCGACTCATGAAAGTCACTGAGCAGCACTGACATTTGTTTTCCGCTTCATAATGCCTCAAAGGCCAAACTTTCATATGCAGCAAATTTGCACCTCTCTGCTGACTGCAGTGAAAGGCTCTTGAGAAGCCTAGGAGAAAAAATGGGGGGGATATGCTGTGATTTTGTCAAATCTGGCTTGGGCTGAGTTACACTGCTTTATCTGCACAGAGAAACACCGGACCAAAACAGAGAGAGTTTGACTCCAGGCTTCACAATGAAGATTTACCCTTTCTTTGAGTACCTGCAGTTCCCAATTAACATCTTAACTTGAAGAGACCGATGTAATTTCATTGGATTGGACTCTTCAAATCCTTTTTTGCAATTTTCTGGTTTATAAGGTTTTATTTTAAAGCTCTGTTTTCTAAAGTGGTGTTTGGTGTCTTGTTGCTTTTATGTCAAAACAACTGGGAGTAAGGTGACCTGAACTCCTTCCTAGAGCCATGGCAACAGAGGAGCTCATAAACACAAACAAGGTCAATCCCAAACTTTTGAATTATGTCAGATAAGCCTCCTGATGAGAAAAATGAAGAAGAGAGAATAATCTACTTGAAAACACCAAATTAGATATAGTAAGCACCTCATAGTGTTATTTTAATGTATTTTAAATGTTTCCAGAGTGTTTTACAAAAGATTGCTTGAGGGTTAGGTACTTGTGGAAGGATGAATGTTATCCATAAGGGTTTTTCAGTGCCAGGAGATTTGCACCACAACAGACAGCTGTTCTGTCATTCAAAGGAACCCATGGTCCATCCAAGCCATGATTAATCAAGAGGCATCCATGATCAAATCTGATACATCCTATCAATACCGTATTTTAGCCCTGTTGATTGTTGAGGGACTGAGCTATGAGTTGTGTCCATCTGCCTCATGCTGGGTGTTGCGGTGCCACCAGGAGCTGCTCAAGGCGCCTGCTGTCCTGAGGACCAGCTGTGAACTACCAGCTCCTGTAAACACCACACAATGCTGCAAGGCCTGGTAGAGTGAGGATGTCTGTCAGGGCTGGGGCTTGCAGCTCCCCTGGCTGGGAATGGCTTTGTGAGCCTCATGGCTGCTGAGGCCAGGGGCTTGAATGTGCACCCCTTGGGAGTGTTGGTGGGTGACTCAGTGTAGCTCAGGCCCACTAATTTCTTTGTCTTGTGAATATGGTGATCCTTGTCTTTTCCTGAGCATGTCACGTGCCCTTGGGTATCTAATGGGTCACTTTAAGTCCCAGGTAATGTGTTTAAGAGCCACATCATGATACAGAATAGTTGTGACTCCTTGCCAGTAAACAGCAACAGTCTTCCTCTTGCTTTGCCCCAGTCACAGGAGCTACAACCAAAGTGTTAGGACAACAACTTCCCTGCCTACGTTTCCAGCCTTGGTCACCTTGTTCTGTGCATATCTCACCCATTCAAGTATGACACTTCCCTGACAACAACCCCCATGGAGGAAACAGCCCCCCACACCCTTTGCTGCCCTTTTTGTGTTGCCTGAGCTGGGTATTTGTTTGCAGAGAGCTTGCATCAACACTGCTTACTGCCTTAGACTAAGCAGACTAATAGACTCTTTCAACACCTCTGTAGCGCTGCCCGCTGTCATAATCATTCAGCGGTCATGGCTCTCTGCAAACAGCAGCACTGAACTCGCCGTTCAATTATCAGTTTATTATTCTAAGATGTCTGGGGAGTGGAGTGGTGATAGCCATATGCCAATATGGCTGTGGGCTGCTTGTGAAGTTCCTCATGGGATGTGGAGAGCCAAGGCAGGGGTCTGAGCAGTTCTCTTAGGCTGGTGACTGACAGCATCTGACATAGGCTTAAAATAACTCACCCCAGAAAAGAAAACATGTCCGTCTCCAAATGAATTTCTAGTATGTGAAAACAGCTCAGAGGTGGGTGTCTGTGTTTGGAAGTCAAGGCTGCGTTGACCTGCCTTGCTGACCTACTATGTCAAGGTGTGCTGACCTGCCAGGACTCCCTGTCTTTAGCGGTGCTGGCTCAGCAAGCTTGCAGGCAAGTCCTTCCAGTACTGAAGAACTTGGTTGCTTTGGGGTTTGGTGAAGCCACCATGGAATAACCCTTTTTTTGCTGAAATTCACAAATGAAGCAGGAACTGATCCTCACTTTGGGCTGATGAAAACCAAGTCTTTCCTGGTGCTGACACAATGGCCTCTGGCTAAAGAGGGTCTCATGCTGTAACACTTGTTCTGGGCTGGTTCCCGTAGTGATCCTTGGAGGAAAGCTGGGGCACGACGACTGAAATAACAAGAACCAATCATCATAAAAACACATCTGCTGGGTTCAGAGTGTGTGTGCTTTGTAAAGTGTGGCTGCTATTAGAAAGCTCAAACTCTTCTATGGCCCTAGAAAACTGAGCTTCCTTGAAATATTCAGCTATGCCAAGAAAAAATAAAAACATAGTGGATTTCTCTGTGGCTCCAGAAATCTGAGGAAGCCTCCCAAAATTTAATAGTCACTCCTGAAGCATCCATATAAAATAATTTATCTTCTTATGACTGGCTTGTCAAACAAGAACCGCTTCTAAAATTCTTCCATTCACTAACTTCCTCAGCTATGTTTTTTTTTTTTTTCCTTTTGTCTCCACTCCTTGATCTCTGAAATTCAGTATATTCTAAATGCATGCTGAGGGTGTCCATGCCAGCTTAGCGAGAGGAAGGATTTGTTGGAAGTTGTCTTTCTACTTTTTCAAGATGAAGACTCATTCCTCCTCTTAGCAGGAAGGCATCCAAGAGATAAGGAAGTTAAAACAGATGAGCATGTATATTTTAACATGTCTAAAATGCTGCTTATGCTATTATGCCTCATTCTTGTTATTGCTGACTTGTGAAAAAGATAAATCTACCAACAGTAAAATCCTTCTGGTAGCATGCTTACTCCAAATTTCTGTCTTGTGCTGCAGCTTCAGCATTAGAAACAATTTTCTCGTGAGACAGCTTAGTTTGTGTCATGGGTGTTGGTGCTGGTCCCTGTGGGCAACAAGCTGGTTGGTAAAGTGTCTGTTTTATCTGCCAAAACCAGAGTGCTAGTGGAAAACAAAGTAGGCACTGCAGAATCTGACTAGGGAAATGCCACTTCATCCCTTCATATTTCAAAAGCCTCTAATGCCAAGATTTTGGGTTGGGAGCAGGGTTGACTCTGTAGCATCACAGTGCTACAGAGCCACCTGACAGGGTGGAGGTGGAAGAGTGAGCATTGGCAAGAGGAGAGAACTGTTGAGGAATGACTGCTCTGATGGGAGATTAAGGATAATGCAGGTTCTGTTGATTGTAGGAGTCCAGTGATTTAGGGAATTCATGAAGAAGATGAAGAAAGAAGGTAAAAGAAAAGCCTATGGAGCGATTTAGTTAATGTTGTCTAATGAAAAGGAAAAAACCTCACAAAAACACAGAGAGAACCAGAACAGATAAAGATGCAGATAAGTAGGAAAAAAGACCTATATATATACCTATATACCTTCACGGTGTGCAGAGTCCAAGTTTCTTTGAAGCTTTCTGACCCCAGTTCTTTCCCAGGCATCTTGGAAGATACTGAGGATTCAGCTGGAGTTGTCACAGCTCTGTTGCCCACTGGTGGATAGGGTAGGATCCCATCTCCCAGGCAGTGGGGGGCCAGTAGGTTTACCTGACATGATTTTTGGTTATGAGTGTCTAGGTATAAACCAAGCAGCATGATAACAATTTGCTGATTTCTCACCTAAACTAAAGCATTGCTGCGTTTGGAATTTTAGTAGCATGCCTCTGTAAGAATACAGATCTGTACCTCAGATGTTCCTGCACACAAATTTTAAACATTTCTATAAGGAAAAAAACCTAAGGATACTTGGGAAATCTAAAATCCCCAGGCTTTGATTTAGACCCATGTAAAAAAGAGCTACTGAAAAATATGATGATGTTAACCATCCTGCTCTCATTAAGCTCCAGTGCAACCTTGCTTTCTGAGTAGGTTTGGAGATGTCAGGTAGATGAAGTGAGAAAGTAGCATTTTCTTCCTCAAAAAATGGAATATATGTTAATAGAATGAATGTTTTGCTTGGCAAAGGTTGAAAAGTCTTCCTCGCTATGCAATGAGGCTGAATTAATGGGTGTGAAAGCATACATTAATATTTTCAATAAATGTATGATTATGCACCTGTATCTGTTTATGTGCCCCAATGTAAACAAGAGGACACACAAAAACATAAGCACTGTGTGATGTTAATGCACAAACATACTTCTAGAGACCTCAGTAAGAGGAACTGCAGTGCTAATCCTGTTTTTTACTCCATGAGCAGAGATGTTAACTGGAAAGAGCTCGCCTGGCATGGCTTGCTTTGCAGAGCCTGGATGTAACTCACTCTTTTGAACTGTGAATGTCACCAAAGTGCAGGGGCTCAATTTATTCAGCAGTACCATCTAATAGCACAGTCTGCTTTAAGGAAAGTGTCTTGCCTTCAAGGCTCTGACAGGGAATCAGTACTTTGTGCACTGCACATCTGATTCCCAATGTTATTATTTTACATGGAAACAGAGCTGGACTCCCAGGCTACTCATGGCATGGCAATGAAGCCAAGCACTTGCACAAAGGCGGAGGTTAGGTCTGTATTCAGAAGGTTCAGGATGCAACACATGACATTATCCTCTTCATTTGTATTTCTCTGTGGTGTGGATGGTTGAAAGCGAAAAGTTTCCTGCACATATTACAGAGGTACCTCTGGCTTAGTTGCAGAATATTTTAATTGCTTTTTCACCTTGCATCATTTGAGGAAGATGCAGATTGCACCCCTGGAAGCAGATGTGAGCATTCATCCTCCACCCACTCTTGCTCCTCCCCGTTTAGCCATTCCTCTTTACAAGGAGGTAGCCAGCAAAGCGCATCTCTGCGTGTAAATTCCTCCTCTTTGGTGGAATTACATTAGGGATTAATTCAGCTCATTGCGCTTTCTTGGAAGCCAAAGGGTGGCTCCTATCACATCTTGTGGCTACCACCTTCGGCCAATATTAGTCGTGATTCCTGCACAGTCAGCAACTTCTTCGGGAGGAAAGAATCCGCCTTTAGTCCCCATGCATATTACAAAGGGTGTTTTCAGCAGTGTGCAACTGTAATCAGTGGAGCTCAGCTTGGCAATTTTAATCCCCTGCTGTCTAGTTTGGGGCTGCTTGTTATGCAGCCAGCATTCACTCAACATAATGGTTGCTACCTGCCAATGTGCTTTGAGGGATATTGTTAGCATTAAATTTGCCATTTACATTTTCATGTTTGACATAATTGAGGAATGAATGCTCTTATGAAAATTAAACTTGTGGTCCTCCTGGACTACTGTAACCCTGTTAAAATGTAATGCGATTCTTGATGCGTCTTCTTTAGGTTTTTATTAAATAGAATATCCGTATGACTAATTCCCTTGGCCTAAATGTAGGCTGGGAAGGAACATTATTGATAGGGCTGAGCACAAATGGCCCTCTATACTCAGCCTCTAATGGCCTAATAATGCATTATACTTGAATCAGAAATACTTCGAGTTGTAGTGCTTATTGCCATTATTGAAAACACCTGGATGCTCCATTCATCAAGGTTACATCAAAATGGGCCCATTTGTTTATTAGTCTGTCAGTAAACATCTTTATTTAGTTTCATGTTCCTCTCCTCTCAGTAACATCAGAGAAGACAAGACCATGTAGTGTATCTTTCTGTGGTTTGCCATTATTAGTTTTCCCTGAAAAAGAAAGATAATTAAAAGTTTGGATGGCTTCATGAAATAAACATTTTTCTTGGGAATTGTTCTTTTACTTCCTTTCCCTTTTAGAAAAGGAGGTTAAAAAAAATCCATTGGGTATGTAGCCAGGATGACCAAATTGCAAAACAAGCAGATTTGCCAGACTAAGATTTTAATGCATGTTTTATGGCAGGCAGCCTCTGGAATATTTTTGTCCCACTGCTACAGCTCTGCTCTGCCTGGAGGAGTTTGCTGTGCTGGGAGGATGCTAAGGAACAGACAGGTGCAGCTGCTGGGCACTGCTGTGTTCACAGCCAGGCATCTTGCATGAAGGAACCTGTGCCCAGGCAGGCATTTTAGGTTTGGAGCCGCGACATATCTCTGTAGTTCTATCAACAGACATCATAGTTCATTGTAAGCGTGTCCCTTTAGAGCTTTTGCCCCTCTTCTTTCCCCCACTAGCAAAAGGATGAATTAATTTAGGTTTGCCAAGTGCATTCAGGCTGGCTAGGCCTGAGGAAGGAGGGCCCCTTTTCCATCCAAAGAGGAAAGGGTGTTGAAATATTTTGGACCTGTAAAACCCCACCTCTCTCAGGCTAGCTGAAATATTTTTTCTTTGTCAGAAAATGTTAGCTTTGACTATTTATACAGGTTTTCTTTTGAAAGGAGAAACTTTAAATATGACATTTTTGACTTCCATTTCAAAACAGAAAAAAGATCAACACTGGCAAGTCAAAAGTTTCTTTTTTCTTTTTTAAAACAATGTTTTGCTTTGACATTTCCCCATCAAAATTCTCCAGATTCTGCAGTTCTGAGGAGATTGTAGCTGGAAATCGGATGCAAAGCAGACAGCTCCAGCGCCACTTTGGATGTGAACCGAGCTCCAGCTGAACCAGAGCTTTCCTTAGTTCAAGCTGGAGAAAAGATATTATTCTTGAGAGTACTGCATTATCCAGTGTTTGATGGCATCCATGAAGCATTTGTACCTTGACTGTAAAGGCAGGCACTCTCATGAGTGTATTTGGCATTTATGTGTATGAATTTTATTATACCTCCTCAGCCCTGCTTCTTGTTGCTTAAGTAATATGTCCTTTATGCTCTATCCCATGAAACCTAGTCTGTCCCCAGATCTGTGTTTGCACTGTGGCTCCTGCTACCCTGCTGCAGTGCTGGTGATCAGACCCACAAGTCAAAACTTCTGGGGGAGGGGATCATGGAAAAGCTACACTGTGTGTGTCAGTCAGTGGATTATATGAAACATTAGAAGACAGAGCTCCTGCCAGCTTATCTGGTCCATTTTCCAAGCAACCTGAAGAATATGACTGACCCAAATGGGGGTCACACTATGGACTGGCTAGAAAACAACTGAGTTTTAGCTTCTGAATTTATAGTCCTTGCCATCCTAGACAGGCAGCAAGGAAAAGAGTTAATATTTCTGTGGTCTGCTTGCAGAGAGTTGGTTGCTATTATAGCTCAGTGTGTGATTGCACTGATTTCAGATCATGTTCCTGCTGCTGGTAGTAATGAATTGCTATAGTTGGTGTTTGAGGTATTCCGAAATACCAGGGCAGGTCAATGGCTGCTTTTGATGTTTAAAAATCATCAGTTTTGTGCTATCAAGTACAACTTTCCTATACTTTTCAGACTGTGGACTCTTCAGACACAGACAAGGGGCAGCACTAAACCCAAATCTCAGCTTCAGCTTGTTGCATGTGGTGCATTCTCCAGCGCATCACTGTCCGGTGGGAGAATAGGAATCAGAATTGCAGGGGCATGATAGCTGCAGTTTAAAGGGATTGGCACTGAAATGTGCAATGTTGTGGTGTGCTGATGGCTTGGGTCATGGCTGGAATAGGATACTGTCAGTTAGCAAAACTATTTGGTAATTTTGACAATATGTCCTTGAATTTATTCCCTTCCTGGAGTCAAACCAAAAAAAGGCGTGATAGCATTTTCCTCCCTCATCAGGGAAATATCAACATGTTCATGACAGCAAATAAAGGGAATGCTGAGCAGGGAAAGGCAGTGCTGAGTTTCATATAGGGTTTGGAATTGCATGTGAGCTAAGGCCCTGGTCCATACTTCAGGTCAAGAAAGAAACATGGCATTGGCATATGGGCTGAAGCCGAGGTCTGGAGCCATGGAACCCAGATTATGTCATGTATGGATACAGGGTGATTTCAATCTGAGAGAAGTGGGAAATACTTGCAACCTGGAAGCTGTTAGCTGATGCTACCAAAATTAATAATTACTCCCTCTTACACCCTCTTGATCTTGCTACACAGAGTTTCTGGAGGACTGTTGCAGACCAATTTCCTCTCTTCAGACTCATGCTTCATGTCCATCCAACTTGAATTCTGGCAAGATACATTTCCTGGATGATCTTACTCTTTTGTTGCTGTATGCTTTATTTTTCCCTAAGTATAGGCAGAGCAGCCAGACAACTTATACAATATGGAATAATTCTGACAATCTACAACAGATCTGTGTATTTTATTTTTGCAATATGTGTAATTTTGTTCAGAGCATGGGAAGAGAATTAGAAATTGAAACACTAAAATCCTTAAAATTTATTGAAAGAAAAACCTTGCTCTGAACCCAAGTAAAAAAAAAATTATATTAGTATTGGCTTCCTCAATGCTCACATCTATTGAGTTTCTTTGATTATTAAGAGAAGTGGTGAATATTTGCAAACTAATCCATCTCTAAATCAATCTTCTTGTACAGTCATTCAGGATCAGGGAGCATAAGTTCATGATGTTGGAAGAGAGAATGATATGGCAAAATATGAGGCAAGTGGTGCCACAGAGCAGTAAACACATCTGAAACACCTGCTATCAATTACTGCTATTTTTGCAGTGATCAGTTTCACTGGAAGGATTTGGAGACAGGAGCAAGGGAGATTAGAGGTCTTCAACCACAAGTGGGAGAACAGAGAGTAAATTAGCATTTGTATTTAAAGAGAGACAGGCTGGATATGAATAAAAAAGTGGCACACAGATCTTAGACTTAGAGCCAGCCTTGCAAAAATTGTATGAGCACGTAAGCCAGAATTCTCATGTCCTACTGTAGGTTTGATTTTTACAGCAAGGCTCTGCTTAATCACTGGGGCAAGAAAAAGGAGTTGAATCTCTCCATATGCAGAAACCTGTCATCTTCTCCTCTAATTTGAGGGTATTGGAAATCTGTGAGAACGTCAGGTTTAAATCCAGAAATTCACAGATACATGGAAATTGTTTATGGGTAGGTGGAAATACTCATCAGTCTGAGAGGCAGAAACAACCTAAACCTGAACAGATAATGTAAATTATTTTACCTTCACATGCACACATGCACTGGGCAGGGTGCTGATGGCTAACTGTTCTTTCAAGATGTAAACACCAGAGAATCTGGTCTCTTTCTTGTTTGTATTCAAGCTGGTAGTAAAAGTAGTCACCCAGAAAATAGGAGGTCAGAGGTTCCTGGCCCAGGGTTGCAGGGAGGTTTGCTTTCCAGCTGGATTCTCAGCCTGGTGCTGCCTCCTGTGAGTCAGTACCTGTGAGTTGGGTGTGGTGCTTTCCTCCAGCCTTACTGGATGATCTGGCTGGTGATGAAGCTCCAGCCTACTGGAGTGTCTCTTGAGCAGCAGGGCCCTGAGCCTCACTCAACTTCCCTGCCCAATTCACATCCATGTGTCAGGAGAGGGTGAGAACATGCAGCTCACAAGGTTTCTAGGGGCAGTCATCCTCTGCTTTTGGTTTGTGGAGGAGCACAGTGCACCCACTGATCTGGAGGGAAAGCAGGCCCGTGACCTGGTGCTCAGAGACTTAATCCTGGCCTGTGCTGACTATGAAGGCCTCTTTAGCTTAAACAAGCCCTGGATGAAAACCAGACACTGTGCTACCACCTCCCTGCTGGTTGCATCCTTCTAGAAAGAAGTGGAGTGGGCTGTTTCTGCCCAAAGCCTCATCTGGGAGACCTGGGCTAGGGAAAAACTTGCAAGGCATCCTTGTGTTTTGCTGTGGCTGAGAAGGGGAACCAAATCCCCTTTCCCCAGCAGGTTTTGGGCAGAAGAGAGTTACGGTATGTCCTGATGCTCTAAGTCCAAAAAGAACGTGAGGCAAGCATGCTGACTTCAGTCTTGGCCATGGAGGTTAAAGCCGATGGGTGTTTTAACTATCATTTGTGATGGGCTCAGCGCAGGTAGTGTGAGATGATGACGGAAAGGCTCTCCGGGGAGGCGCAGGTGAGGCTCGGATGTGCCGGTTTTGGTGGTACCCAGGTTCTGCAGAGCCCTGGGGAGTTAGCTAGCTGATGCCAGGAGCCTCCCGAGGGATGGGGGCGGCCGTTCCCGCCATAAGCGCTAGGTGGCGATACCCCCCCGGCGGAGGCCGGTCCCCGAGAGCCGAAGCCAGCGGGGATGCGGAATCCGGGATGCAGGATGCTCCCTCCGCCAGGCCGGGGGGATGCGGCGGCCGGGGCAGCCCGCATCTCCTGGGAGAAAAAAAAACCTAAACCAAACAACCCAACCAACTGCGTCACTACTACTCGATCAGATCAAACTTCAGTAAGTGAGGGGTTTAAAAATTGCTTTTCCTTTGCTTACCTCGGGCTAGAAGGCATCTGGTTTGGCACAGCCGACTGTAGCGAATACAATTAAAATTGATTGAGTGCAAATGTTTTAATTGTATGATGTTTGTCATTGATAATCTCAATAAGCTAATTTAATTAAGGATAATGGGAACATGTTTGGGGACATTTAGGACCCATTCAGACATAATGGGTTCAAAATGTCTCAGCAGAACCAAATCACAGGGGTTCATTGACAATGCTTCCCCTGTGTCTGGGGTGACCATAAGCCAGACTGTGCTGACTGCTGGGTTCATGCCACAGGAAAGGGGCTCCCCAGTTCTTGTGACAATAACTGTGTGTGGAGATACCCACATGTGTCTGTACTTCTAGGGCAGCAGCCTCTCTTCCAGTTCCCTCAAAACTTCATTGAGGTTCAGCTGTGTTCCTCTCCTTACCATTTCACTTACAGCCTCCCATCATTGTTGGCCCCACCAAGTCCTGAGTCTTTCTGTCCACACTGCTCCTGCCCTGGCTGTCCACAGCACAGGGGAAGAGCCAGGTGGGGGCTGTTCTGGAAAGCATGGGCCTAATTTCTATCCCCTTATCTGAATATAATCTTAGTGTGAAAAAATTGACACTTCCTTTACATGCTCTCTCAGCTTCTATTTTCAGGTCACATTTTTCAGGAAAGTTTTTTGTTTTGGTTTGATTTTGGTTAGCTTTTCTTTTCTTAATTTTTAAAATGGCTGATGTATCTGTGTATTTAATCATCTTCAGTGGACCTTTTTTTCCCCAGTACACACAAGGATTAAGTCTTTATATCTCAATAATTTTCAGGACAAGTATTTCCATAGTTCAATGTGAAAAATCTATGATGGGTTCAACCCTCCTCAAGAGGTGGGAAAAGAAAGGAAGGCATTACAACACTGAGCCCCCTCTCTAGGGATTTTCTATCATCTTACTGGAAATATAATTCTGGATCCTAGTAACAAAATTTTGCATAACGTTTTTCTCATGCAATAGTTCATTTTGCAGCCCTCAGTTTGTTTTAAAAGCCCCTTTCCAGCCCCACACTGGCTGTAGTCCTAGACTTTCTGTTAGCCCAAACCCAAATCCTAGGCTAATTCACAAGTCAGGACACTAATCCATTGAGACAAATGAGACTGTCAGTATGAGTTCTTAATTGTTTTTTGAGTTACTTTTGCAGGCACTTCAG
Organism: Promerops cafer; assembly: GCA_013398275.1. Classification (NCBI taxonomy): domain Eukaryota; kingdom Metazoa; phylum Chordata; class Aves; order Passeriformes; family Nectariniidae; genus Promerops; species Promerops cafer. Next base: position 789,131 of record VZSE01015151.1, read on the forward strand.
CACTGTTGCTGGTAGTTTATTCACTAGGAACCCTAATCCTTAACTTCAGTTGTCTGTAGGCCAGTTCACCCCACTTCATCCTCTTCATACCAAGCCCTCCCTACATCTCAGATGAAGATCCTAACCTCAGCCTTTCCTTTCTTTTGTGCATCTCTTACACTCCATCCCTTTCCAGGCTACAGCTACAGGTCTTATCATTCTAATATTAACCCATTCCTATGTTGGTCTATTTTGAAATATTCAGTGAAAATCTCTTCGAATATACTGGGACCTTTTTGTCCTAGGAAAGAGTAATGAAAATTCAATGATTATCCAGTTTGGAGACATCTTGCTAAGCAGTGCCTTGCTAAGTAATGTTTTGGTGAAGGCCCTATGTTTTCTTGAGCAGATCATTTGTTCAGATGCACTGCATTTTGTGTAACAGTTAAGTTAAAATTTCATTAGAGAGAGGAGGAAGTTGACTAGCTAGTAAATATGGGAAGAATAATCCAAGCTTTCCCATACAAAGAGCAAAATATCCAGTGGAGCTTTTGGTGTGGCCTGAAGTGTTCAGGGAAGTGTGTGTAACCCAGTGTTGGTCAGCAGCAGGTGGCCCCTAGCAGTGGCAATTCAGCAGTCTGGTTTCATCTCCTTCGGGTCAGCCATAAATCTCAGTGACCTGTGAGGAGAAAACTAGATAGAAGTGCACCACATTAGCAACTGAGGACAGAAAATCAATATAAAGTCCTAGTATACTGGCAAACGAATAACTGTCTATAAATACAATATTTTTTCCTTGGTGCTCTCTGGAAATGTTGATATTTCAATAAAATCTGAGAGCAAACTACAAAAAAAAAAGGGGGGGGGAGAGAAGCTCTGGCCTGAAGTCTCAAGAGACAAAAGTGGTGCTGTGATTTGAATGTATCAACTGTGATTTGAATTCATCTTGTTATGTAGTCTGATCTAAATATGATTTACGTATCTGATCAACAAACAGCATGACTTTCTGTATAAATTAAGACTATATTCACTGGAGGCAAACACATAAAGCCTGAGTTGCCTTCAGAGAACTCCTCAAACTTGTATCTTTTCCTTAGAGAACAATATGACTAATTGAATGAGGTTTAGTGTTTAAGAATTACATGTGTCCATGGACTGTCAAAGTCCATGATTTGCACTGGATTTTTTTTTCTTTTTCTCTTGTACCCTGAGCAGGAACCTCTAAGTACTGGATAAAAAAATGTGACTTTTTGATATGTCTATACCAAAGTATATTAGGACAGAGGATTGATCCCTACCCATGACACCAGAAGAAATTTCAGGAAATTTCTTTGATCAGGAAGACAGACCAGTCAAAATAGATCAAGAATTGTTGCTTGCATACACAGGCACTGGTGTTATTTCATTTTACTCTTACAGATTGCTGTTACTTAGTCACAGAAGTGGCATTTAGGGGTCCCATGCAGACCCATTTGACACCAATAGGTGACTAATTCTCCCATTTTGCCTGAAGTGAGTATTTGATTCAAGGCACCAGAAAAACACAAAGAAAACCCTAAAGGGAATGTTGTGCCATAAACCTGCTATCAAAGTCATATGAATCAAACCTTAAACTAAATGTGAAATTCCCATCCTGGCTAGCAGGCACTACTTGAGTGTGAAATAATTGCTGGATTGCTGCTGCTGCTTGCCCAGCTGCTCTGTGGGACAAGGTGATAGAGAAGTGCATCTCCCCATCCCAAAGCCTGCCTGAGCTATAGCACTAAAATTATAAAAGTGCTGCATCCAGACAGACTCACCTACTTTGTGAAAGCTCCACTCTTTCACCCAGCTGAGTTTCTGCCCTTTCAAGTATGCTTAGCAATCAGCATTTGTCCCTATGGTACTTGGCTTTGTGGATGCCCACTGAGCACAGTGACTGGCGTGGTAAGGAAAGTGCCTGGTAGGCAAACATTGTATGTCTAGATCCTTACTGTGCTACTTTGCGTTAACATACTCAGAAGAGGGGAATCCAGTTGACAGAACTCATGGAGAAACCTCCCCTCAAGCCTTTGACTTCTCTTTCTCTCTTTGCCCCACAGAGGGCCATGGAGGATCCGTGGTGGTCCTGCCCTGCTTGCAGCAAATTTGAGGTGTATGGAGCCAGATGTGAGCTCAGGCTGCAGCGCAGAGGTGTCTCCTCTGGGCTGTGCAGTGGAATTGCCAGCAATTAAAGTCAGATTTGTATGTTGGACTGAAGAGCTCATCGGGCGTTTTGAAAAACCTGAGACTCTGAGCCAGAGCGAGCCATTATGTGTGCCAGTCATGGAGAAGCAGAAAATGTTGTCTCCCAGGTTCTTCCCCCAGCACTGACAACCTTCCCTAGGTACACTGTGAGCTAATTTCCCCTCCTGCTTTTACACAAAGCATGAACATGGAGAGCGCAACTTGGGCTTGCAGAAGGAAGAATTGAGGTTTAGGGTGGAAGATGGGAAGCCCTGAAGATCTCTTCCCCACAGATTCTCTCATCTACTCTTACTGGAAGAGCCTGGGAGAAAATTTGTATGAGGTAAACACACATTTTTGCCCTGTCTGTGGGCTCCACTATGTTTTCTTGGAGATGAGCTGTTAATAGGCATGGGAGTTTATCCAAGAGCTTTTATCTGGTGCAGATAATCCCTTAGATTACTTCTTTCCTCTCCTCCTCTTACTAGAACTTATCTTTGAGACAAGTCCCTTTCCTGCACTTATCCCAAATGTACACTTATGTTCTTATGAAGACAATGTGCCTTGTAATTAACTTCTACTTTTAAGTTTTTCCTTTTTATTTTCTAATTTAGCTGATTAACCACATACTTGTTTTATCTTCCCATTACCTGAAGGAGTTACGTATTCTTCTCATAGAAATTCAGTCAAGTATCAAGCCTGTCTACTGAGAGTTTCTCCCTGCATAAATATATTACAATGAGCTGAAAATGGCACAACATCCTATAAGAAATGAGAAATTTAAGTTAGGTTTATATTAATCCCTTTAGGAAAAAAGTAACAGTCAAGGGAAGTTGAATGCTTTAACCAAGCTTAGGATACTGAGTGAAACAGCTGTTGGTATTTAATATTGCTTTATTGACTACTTTCACTCATTTGTGCCTCTGGAAGCCAACTGACTTTTTCTCCAGTGGAGATTTCTGGGCATGAAACAATATTGCGGTGACTAAAATAGCTGCTGCACACTTTTATCAGAGAACAGGAACAAAAAGGACTTAAACACATGTGTAAAAACTCAGTGATTAACCCTTTTGCCAAATTTCACAAAAGTGCTCTTCTTTCAGCCATGGCTTTTTATCAGATCTGATTTTGCACCATATTTCCACAAAATATCTCCTCCTTTTCCAGGTTGCATTTGTCTTTTAGAGATCCTTGCTTGTCTTCTAACAGCTGTACCTTCCTTGCTTGCAGTGCTCTTCTTCCACAACTCACTCCCTTTTTTGTTAGTCCCAGAGGCTTTCCTCCCACTTCCCTCTTTCCCCTCTTCCCTCTTCAGGAGGACGGATTTTAACCAAGAGGGGTAATAGCAAGAATGCAAGAGTGCCATCCTGACAGGGGAGATCCTCTGCTCTCTACCTACTGAGACTGAATGACTGGGGCTGAGTGAGTGGCAAAGCAAAGAGATGGGGTTAAAACTGTACTTTTAGTTGTACGAGGAAAAGAATAAATGTGAGTCGAAGCAAAACTTTTCCCTAGTCCTAAAGGATGTGTCATCAAAGATAGATGGGGAGGATTGCTCAGCTAGGACTGTCTGCAAAGAGTTCAGCAGATGCCTGGGCAACTGCTTTAGAGGAGACACAGCTCCTAGATAGTTAAAATTAGCAGAAACATATCTCACTCTGTATGTATACACAAAAAGAACAGCCCTTGTCTGGGAGAGCTTACAGTCCGTGCCTAATTGATTGCCATGTGTTTTTCATTTAAACTCATTGTTAAAACAGAAGAAAGAGCAATGAAATCTTTTCAAAAATGTTTCAAAATATCTTGCATTAGTTTTGTCTTCAGCTATAACTGGTCAGGGAGAGTGGTAGGCCCAAGTTGTCCTGTGCTAGCAGGGCTCCAGACAACTCATATGCATGATAATTCTTTCTTACCCTGCCACACCATCCAGCTCCCACGGAAGTCAGCAGCCACCTCATGAAGGGTCATTGCTTGGTATCTCTGTGTGTGATATCTGAACCAGATGGAAGCTGTAAAGTACAAGGCACAACCATTGTTCTTTTTGACACAGAAATGAGACTATCTAGGCCAAAGGAAATCTTTTCTACCCACAGAAGTTCTAGTTGCCTATATTTTGACCTATATCAACAATATTAAAACTCAAAGCTATACTGTTACACTGATGACTTTGTTCCATTGACTGTACAACTCAGTCAGTATCTATAAAATTGCAGGAAGCATTTAACGTAATTCGATTAGATTTAATTGAATTAAAACTATTATTAAATTCTGCCAAAGGTAAGTCTGTATAATTTTCTTCTAATAACTCAAAAAGCTCAAGTCTGGATGAGTTTAAAATAATAATCCTACAAGAGAATGATTGAATAAGTAAGAACATACAAACATTTAGAAGTGCAACCAGATATGAAACTAAACTTTATATATCACATAAATCAGTCATTACAGAAATGGAAATCAATTAGGGTGGGTTTGCTCAACCTAATTTTTTCTCTGCTTTTAAGTATTTAAAGAAAGATTGATTTTGTGCCATTTTAACTGGCTTAATCCAGCTAAGTGTGGAGGTTCCTATGTTAAGATCAAAACCCCCATTTTTTATCATCTGGCCATGGGGAAAGTCTTAGCACTCTTTCCCAAAGCTGTAACAATGCCTGACACTGAAGACCTTGCATTTCCTAGCGTAGCATTTTAAGCAGCTGCTCTGCCACAGTTTTTTAAGACTTCCAGATACCCTGAGCCAATCATGCACTGTTTTCAGCCAAGTTTTTCTTCCTTTCTCTCTGTCTGGTTGCAGACATGTAGTGGCCCAGTCAAACAATAGGAAAATCAGTTAAGAAGATTTCAGCCCTGAGATCTTTTTCTGTGGAGGTAAAAAGGCAATAAGGAGCCATTCCCTGTGGTGTTGATGAGACTTCAAATTTGTAGCTACTGGTTGCTTTTGTCACAAGCAGGGAACTGAACACACATAATTAATACCAAAAAAAGTGCCAGTCATTTCTCTTTTCCATTGTACAGCAGGAAGGATAAGATTTTTTTACATCTTCTGTAGCCAGCTATGTTAGGTACAGCTTGGATGTCTCTGATATAGCGAGGGCATGCTCAGGTAACTGAAGGGCAGAGTGCTGATGGAAAGGAGCTGGGAGTCAAAAGTGTGGGACTGCAGCCTCAGATGTTGCACTAGTTTTGTCTAGTATAACCTGTTTTGTCTAGTAGCCTGTCTCCTGGGTAGATGTGCAAGGTTTGTACCAGTAAAAGTGTCTTCCAGCAATTACTAGTAACTGGAATGTGAAGAGGAAGTCACTGGGAAGCTAAGTTAGTTGAAGCTTTGCTTGGATGCTCATGGAGATGATTTGCTAAAAATTGTGAAAGAAGAGAGCCTGAGAGACCTAATTCAAAAAGCTTCTATTATACAGAATATATTTGTACCCTTCATCACTGTGCTGGCAACACAGCATTCGTCTGGTCCTGCCCGTGTTGGCTGCACAGGGTCGTGCATTGCTTCATCAGATCTCTTTTCTTGCCAAAAAAGAACACTTTCCCCTGTAGATGGCTCTGCTTTCCTACACAATTTCGGGAGTGCTCTCGCTTTAGAAGCATGCCGCAAGTGCGATTGAGCTATTTCTTTATTTTCCTGTTCTAGTGGGTGTTGTGTTCAGAAAGCAGTCATTGGGATCAGATGCTTTTTAACATGAAGACAGCAGGATTGTGAATAGTCAATCACTTTCCACAAAATATATTTTTTGGTGCTTGATTTAGGACTTATATTTAAGAGCAAAGGCTCAGTGTGAGTGCTTAATAATTACTGCTTGAGCTGCCCTGGGCTGCAGCAGCTGGTGTCAAGGCACTGTTCAGAAGGATGAGAGTCTGTTGTAGTTTCTGTGTTGCATCTCCCAAACTGCTGTGGGTTTTGCCACTATCTGTGGCATCTCCAGTGATATTAGGGTGCCTGGAGTTAGGCAACTGAAGTAAAACCAGAGCTTTCAGCTTTTTGTGTGTGTGGAAAAAGAGTGTCTTTCTGTTTAAGGAAAAAAAGAGAGGGAAAGTTTTCACTAATTTTCTTTCTAGCACCTGCAGAGCAGAAGCTGTCGGTGTAGGATGAACAGGCATTGTGACTGCTCACCATTAGCAAAGCTTAAATATTTAGTGCAATCCTGGAGTTCCTGTCTCTGGGCCCAGCAGCTTGGGTGCCCTGGTGTGGCACAACTATCAGGCCCTGAGAAGGCAGATGACCACTGGGGAAGTGTAACGAAGAAGATTGAGGGGAATTGCCTTTGTGAGTCAAATGGACAGAAGGATTGTAATGTTTAAATCTTGGTGTTCAAGAATAGAGTCTGAACCCTAAACCAAATATAATGATAGAAGTGAGACCTTTCTGGGGTGCAGAACAAACGCTGTGTAAATGCAGACAAGGGGTTATAATACCTGGAATTAATTCCTCCTAATGCCACTGTTGAAGTACATCAGAGAACACCTTTGTTTTGTTCTGCTGTGTGCTGGTGGTAGAAATTATCCTACAGTGGAGCTAGCAACACACCTAGTCTGCCTGCCTGCCTACCTGCTAAAAATTATACTGTGAGCATAAAAGTATTTGGAAGAAATGAGAAAGCTCTGACAACTCTCAAGCTTGCACAAATTTCTATCTGTTTAGCAAATGTGATTGCTCAGAGATATTGAAACTGGAGATTATCTCTTCTAGTTTCCATCAACAGCAGGAACCTGAGCTGGGAGTGCAGGGTCAGTTGCTGGTGCCGAGTGCTGGGACTTCTCATCGCAAGCTGCTGTCTGGGGCTCACCTCCATGAAGAGGAAATGAAATCACCAGCCTGCACTCATTGAGAAGAAACTTGGCAGAAAGTGCTACATGAAGGTCTAGTAAGGTCACTAGAAGTACACCTTCTGAAGTACACTCTGGGCATCAACATTGCAGAGGTACGTGTGGGATGGATTTGACTACGCTCTCAAACTAATTGTGAATGTAAAACCAGTCCTGAGCTGGGGTACACCCCGAAGTATTGCCCCAAATACATAAACCATTTGAGGTTGAGCTTAGTCTCTCATGTTTGCAAATATTGCTGCCAACATAGACCATTCCTGGAGGCATTGTTTTCCTGATAAATCTGCACTAGTATAGAAAGGATAGATCATAGAAGAAACCTAGTTGTGTAAACAGTGTAAGACTTACTAAAGATAAAATTATTGTAAATTATATGTTACTTTTAAGTGATTACCTAGAGAGATCTGAATATCCAAGAACTTTTCAGAAAGGGCAAAGCAAATGATTACAGGTTGGAAAGTATCTTATAATAGGAGAGATTAAAAAGATTCCAGCTATTTAGTTTAGTAAAGAGACTAATAAGAAGTGACATGACAAAGGTATATAAAATAATGTATGGCATAAAGAAGGTCAGCAGGTGCTTCTATTTATCCTGTCTTATGAAAGAGACACAGGAGGATACCTAATTAAATTAAAAGGCAATAAATTTAAAAATGGTAGAGAAAATGCCCTTTTATGTCACATATAGTTAATCTGTGGAACTCACTGCCACAATAAGTAAAGACTTTTAGTTGAATTAAAAAATCTTTTAAGTAGCTAAAAAAAGACAGAATTGTCAAAAACATTCAAGTTCTGTTCTTAGGAGTAATTTGGGATCATATGTACAAAGAAATGTAAGCACCATGCTGAACTGCTTGCTGGATAATACTCAGATCATCCTTATTGCAGGGGCCAAGTTTCGGTCTTGCATTTTTTCAATTGAAGAATTAGGATTTTTTTTATTAAACTGAACATCTGAAGAAAGAAAATGTCCCCTCTTGGGGTACCTGGGAAGCTCTGGGGTGAGGTATGCTGTGTTGGGACACAAATATTGCCTCAGTCAGAGGAGGTACTTGAGTTTAGGTCTGTCATATTTATACTGTGTTTTTGGATTGCCATCCTGCTTATTTTAATCCCTAGGCTGCCATGGAAATTTTTTATTTCTTGGACAGCCTCATATTGCTGGTGTGTATATAGGTGGGATCTGGGCATCTCAGTGTTCCCTGCCTGAAGGAGGGGACCAAATACTCAATTTTTGAAGCCCAGATGAGCATAGGGATGTGGCAGACATCAAGCCAATATTGTGATGCTCCAGGATTTGTACATGAAACTGAAAAACCTGAAAATCAACCACTGGTACCCAGGGAAGGCAGGTAGAGACTGAACAGGGAGAGCAGTGCTTGGTTCTGAGTTTGTACTGCATTTTTTATTTTATATTATATTTATATTATAATTAATGTCTTCAGTATCTTCACTGGAGCGCGTCATATATGCCTTACTTCTCAAAATAATGTTTGAGCACTTACATAATTTTTTTAGAAAATGCTGTCCTAAATGATGCTTTCATTATAATATCTATGTTATTCTAATGGAATAATGAGACAACTGAGGAATAGCAGGAAAAATGGGGAATACAGGAGACAACTTCCTCAGGACTATTCTTGTTTTCTATGTCTGCTTTACACAACGGAGGTTGACTACCTTGGAGCCAAGTGGTTTCAGATCTAAATGAAAAATGTGTTTCCTGATTCAGTCTCTGACTCACTCAACAGTGGATGCATTACACAGGAAAGGAGATGCTCACACAAATTAGGCATTGCAGGGAGGATTGGGAGTGTTGAGATCAGTTTCTGGCTTTTGCAACTCTACAGAATTTCAAATATCTCCTTTTTTTCTAATTTCCGAGTGTTTAAAACATAGATAGTCCTTTCTTGTCTTTCTGTCATGCTCATTCAGTGTACAAATGCCAGGAAACAAGAAATTTCTATGTGAATGTAGTTCTGTAGCCAATACTAGAAACAGAAAGAAGTGTAATTAAAAAGCATCTTGAGACTTCTATAGGGGCTGAAGGGACTTAGGTACTCATCTTGTTCCTGCTTTTTAGAATTCTACCTAAAATGCTATTGGCATATGAGTGATTAGCTAGAGATTTTCAGTGACTTTATTGTATACTGTATTTAGTAATTCTGGACTCGAGATAGGGAAGGTCCTCACTGATCATGAGGTCCAGACTCCTGATATTTCAGGCAGTCACATCATATATTCCTCTTCATTTATCAGGCTGAGTTTTAAAACTAGTTAAGATTTTTGCTTCCCACCCCATTGTAGGAGTTGAGTCTGTTCCAGAATTTGGCTTTCCTGGTGCCCGAAAACTCTCTTGGAGCACGATGCAGAGGACAAATAATAGTGACAATTAATGACAGACAGGATTACTTATGAATACTCATGTGGTAGTCTGTGAAAACAGAAAATACAGGGAAATACAGCTTAGGTTCACATCAGGTGATCCATTTCCAGCAGAGCAGGGAAAAGCAATATCCTGGGCAAAGCATCAGTGCAACTTCATAAGGAAAAATTGCACATGGCCCTAGCCCATGAGCACAGGACAGGACAGATAGTGTGCCCAGACAAATAAAAACCTTTGGAGAGGGGACTGCAAGAACAGCATTTACAGGGTCTAGCAAAAAGACATCTGTGAAGAGGCTGTAATTACTGTCTGCATACCTGAAAGGAGCAAAGAGCAAGGAGGAAAAATTGTTTAGCCTAAAATAAAATTGAGAACAGCTGTCAATAAAAGAGTTTGGCTGGAAATTGGATATTGAAGGTAGGGGTGTTCTGGCGTGGCTTTCCAATGGCAGCAGGACCTATCTGCTCTCTAGATTGCCCTTGGTCAAGTCTCTGAAAGACCAAATTTGCAACATTCAACTATGACAGCATCAGTGATCCAGAAGCTCTCTACTGACATAATTGCTAAAGTATGAATCTCACTGCAACTTTACAAAGCTGGGTTTTGTATACTAACTCAACAGATATACTCCAGCTTCCTCTCTTCTAGCACATACTCTTCTGCTGTCATTACAGAGAGTTACCTCCCCTCTTAGTCTTCATCCTGCCCACCTAAAATATAAGAAGCACTATTTATAAGACAGGTTCACTCAATCCAAAACATCTGTGATGTGAACCTGGCTGGTTTGAACACACATTTCTTGAGAATATGAATAGCCAGAACTACTTTTTCCCGTCTTTAGAGCTATTTTTTTTTTCTAGTTTTGTTTGTATCCACCATCATTTCAAGTCTGTTCATTTGAGTATGTTGAGATCAAATTCAGTTAAAAAAATAATTAGTGTACATGAGTTGGTACATTCTATGCTAGAGCTGGCTTCAATACAAAGGACGTAACAGCCTAATTCTAGTTTATTTTCTGTACTCTGCTTTGTGATGGAAATGACTGACATCTGGCAGTGCTGATGGGTACTCTAAGAGTATATATTCCACCAATTATCTCTTAAAGGTAAGAAACTTTTTTATTGAGAGCCTTCTCATATTATATGGAGAATTGCCCTTTGATTCAAGGTATCTCTGTTTTTTTGGATGCAAAGAAATGTATATAGGATTTGAATGCAGCCAATGGAAAAAAAACCCAAATCTGCTTCGATAAAGTTCAGTTCCTCTCATAGACTGGTGGCTTCTCTGATCCACAACATGCAGGTGATGACCCAGGCAGTCACTACAGAATGGTACGGTGGCTCAATTTAGGGAGAGGAGTGGAAAGATTGGCAGGAAGATTTCCACACCTCAGTGGGCACAATGCTGAGTTTTGGGCCCTCATCACCAAAGTTTGGAAAGCATACATGTAATAGGACAACAAATCTGAGGGACCTAAGTCCTGACACAGGTCCTTATTCCTGAGATGACAGAGGTAAAACTTTTAACTTTTCCTTCACACAGACTTGAGTTCTGAAAGGTCATATCATAGAAACAGGTGTTTTCCTGTGCTAAAGGAGGAAAAGAACTATTAAAGTGCAAGGAAAATATAGAGTAAAGAGCAGAAAACAGTCCAGAACTTCATTCCAAGTAGACCTCACCATACCAGCTTGGTTTCTATGTTTCTGTGGAGTTCATACAGAGGGAAAAAATCCCCTTTATTTCCTTTCTGACATCACCACAATGAAATAAATGTATATAGTATACACGCCTTTTTTACGTGGTCTGAATGTACGTACCAATTTTAGCATCAATGTACAAAATGAGAAGAATAATACTAATCCTTACTCTTTCAGTACTCAAAATTCTAAATCCTAAAGGGAAAGGAGATTTACCAGGATTGTAGATAAGACCTGAGAATCTCTCCACAAAGTGAGGTAGGCAAATGGGATGAAGGGCTTTGAGATCTACAAGAGGGATAGACAGAACACATGAGGTGTAGGAGTTGCAAGGTCTGTAAGGGAGATGTTTGACTGCACAGCCCTTAATGTTAAGGATGATATGATTGAGAGCCTCTGGGTGAACATCAGGGACACAGAAGGCAAAGCAGGCATCGTGGTTCCTATTATCTGTTACTCAGCCAAGATTCTTGTTGAAGATGGGCACCTGACTAATAAGCATAAAGAAAATAAAAAACAACCGATGCTTTCAATTGTCTCAGCCACTAATAATACTGACAGACCTTGGGCTACGCAGTCCCCTGAGCCAGAGGACCATGAGTATGGAAGCAGTGACTTTCGTTTTTGGATAATTAACTTGTAAGAGACCAGAGGTATCAGCTGAATATTTACAAGTCCATGGAGTTTTGATGGGCTCCATTCCGGAGTAATGGAATTAGTGGATGTTATGGCAGGAACCTCTCAATCATCTACCAAATGTCTTGGGAACCTGGGAAGATTCCTGCCAGCAGGAATCTTGCCAGTGTTACTACAGCCTAGAAAAAGTGCATGAGGAAAGACCCAGGAAACTTCAGGCTGTTAGTCTAACCTCAGTACCTGAAAAAATGGTGGAGACCGTCATAACAGGTGCTGCTGGAAGACATTTAAAGAAAAATGCAATCATCAGACACAGCAAACATTGTTTCACAAAGGGGAAGTCTTGTTTAATTAATTTAATATCCTTTTGTGATTAGGTCACCTGCCTAGTGGATGATGAGACAGCAGTGGATGTAGTTTTTCTGGATTTTAGATAACTCTTTTTATACTGTCTGTCACAGCATTCTTCTGAACTTGTCCAGATGTTGCGCAAGATGAACAGGGAGACGTTACACTGAGTGAAGAACTGACTGGAGAACGACTGGGGCTATAAATATCTGGCAGCCAATCACCAGAGTGTTGACTCTCCCGAGGGACAAGAGCCCTTGCAAAGGGATCTGGATAGATTGGAGCATTGACAAATCAGCAGTGGCGTAAACCTGTACAAGAACAGGTGATGGATTCTGCATCTGAGGTGGAGTAACACTGGACGAAAGTCCAAATTTGGTGAGGAGTGGCTGGAGAACAACCCCACAGAAAGAGGACTGGCAGTGCTGGCTGACAGGAGGCTCAGTAGGAGCCAGTAGTGTGTGCCCTGGCAGCCAGGAGAGCAAACCTCATCGTGGAGTGCATCAAACATAACACAACCAGCTGGTCAAAAGAGGGGATTATTCCACTGTCTTTGACACTGGTGCAGCCTCACCATGGGTATTGTGTGCAGTTCCAAGCCCCATCACTTAAGAGGGATGTGAAGGTCCTTGAATGCATTGAGAAGAGGGTACCAAAGATGTGAGGGGGCTGGAAGATATGCCTGGTGAAGAGTGGCTGAGGACAGGGTTTGTCTAATTTGGTGAGAAGGCTGCGGGACAGCCTCAGGTTCAAAACTGCCTCCATCAGGGAAGGTTTGGAGTTGACATGAGGAAACATATCTATTGAGAGGGTGTCAAACCCTAGTGCAGGCTTCCTGGAGAGAGTGTCAATGCCCCAAACCCCTTGAGAGGCAGTTGGATGATGACCTCAACCTGTGGTCAGGCATTTGGACTAGGTAATTGGTATATGTCTCATCCAGCTGAACTCTACTTTCCCTCTCCTCTGCAAAAGCTCAGTGGCACAAGTGAGCTGTGGAAGTTTTACCCTTTGGCTACAGTGCATTTTGTACCCCATATAAACACAACAAATTGGTGTGTTTAACAGAAGATCTATACAGCTTGGTTTCAGTGGGGAAAGGGAGTACGACAGTGATAGCAGAAGTGGGCTATTTTTTGCCATTTGGAAGAGTTGTTCCTTGCCTGGCTCTGCTTTGGGCACAGATCTGAATGTTCTAGATCTGAAAATGACCAACCTTTCCACCACACCAGTGTAACCTCCACTTACTGGTTTTTCAAAGCCTGTGTTGTTTCCGTGGTGGTCCTTTGGCACCAGCCAGCCCAGCCCATGGCTCTGGTTGCTCTTTGGCTTTTATACAGGCTGTGGCTGTAGAAACCGCCCCTTGTATCCCCCCAAAACTGAGTTTGTGTCCCCAGGCCTCATGGAAAGTATCCCTGGTCTGCAGAGAGGGAACAGCTAATAGGTGTGGTCCCTGGCCTGCAGGGTTGATTTCTGTCATGGCCTAAGTAGAGAGGAGTACCATGAGGTTGGTCCCTGGGAGCTGAATGGCAGAAGAGGAATGAGGAATGTCCAGCAGCTGTACCTAGTGCATCAGTGTGTGGGCCTTGGTGTGCCCTTCTAGGGAAAGGAGGAGATGCTAAGAAAGAATGGAATGGAATGGAATGGAATGGAATGGAATGGTTCAGCCAAAAGGGACCTGTAATGACCATCAAGTCCAGCTGCTTGACAGATTCAGGGCTGACCAAAAGTTAAAGTATGGTTTTAAGAGCATTGTCCTAAAACCTCCTAAATTCTGCCAGGATTGGGGCATTCCTTGTACAGCTTTTGTGGAAAATATATGACTGGCCTGGGTGGGATTATGTCTGCCAAGGTCTGTTGCTATTCAGTGTGTGGCAAGTCTTGGTGTAGTTTGGTGACTGCCATCAGCATTACTCAAATAAGACGCATAATAGTTGGTGGATGAAGGTTGGAAATGGGTCATTTTGCACAGTGCAGTTGTGGGCTCTCCCTAAGTCTCCATGTGGTCGTGGCCTTCTGATCACACGATTTGGTTTTCAGGTCGGCGGCTTGGGTGAAAAGACAGAGAAGAAGGCAAGGAAAAGTCAAACAGAAGAATTTGGGATATCATGTTTCTCATGCATGCAGGAGAGAGGATGGATGTTTCTGCATTGTGACAGGATTCCTCCAAAACTAACTTGAATATAAGGTAAGAGCTGTACCCTCAGGGAAATCCATCCCCAAATCACTCTCTGTGTTTGTACGCTTGGTAGAAGTTTCGTGCAAACCTCTTAGATTGTATGGTGTCACACTAAGGGCATTTTTAGTACCATCAGAATTTCTCATAGCGTGACTATTTTGAGGAAGATGTAGATATGCAAAAGTCATGTAAAGAAAGAAACGGGCACACTTAAAATTACTAATATTTTAGAGGGGGGATAAAATGCTGTTCTCCCTTACAGAGGTTTCCCAGACCCCATTTTCAGAGAAGGAAGGGTGGCTCAAGAGGGTGACAGAGGAAAGAGTTCAGTCCTTCAGCTCAGGAAGGAGCAGATTGTCCAGAATTATATGTTAACCCATGTTTACCCAAAGGAGCAAGAACTATAGATCTACAGATTTTCAGGAAAAAAGTGGGAATTCACCATCCCAAGTGTTCAAAAATGAGCATATGTGTTGTTTTGTGATACGGTTTAGTGGGTATAGTGATATTCAAAGGTTGGACTTGATATTGCAGGTCTTTTCCAAACCTAATGGTTCTAATTTTCCTCCATTGAAAGTCTCTGTGAAAAACCTGCTTGAAAGAAATCAGACTACATTAATTTGCTTAGTTGTGCCTTTGATGCACAGAGGTTTGGAGTTTGTTTGTATATACTTAGCAGAGATGCAAAACATCTCCTTCACCATGCGCCTTCTCAAGAATAAGGTGAATGGAGTGATGGAGCTGAGGATACTGGGAACACACCGGCACGGGAGAAGCGTGTCCCGGTGACAGGACCCCCATGGGGGCACAGCAGACTTACAGCTGCCCACAAGGAAAAAGTTCAGGCCTGCTTCCCTGACAGGGATTATAGAAATCTTCCGTAATTTTCCAGCCCACATAGAGGTTTTCAGCCCACAAGTGTTCCCACTGACAGCCCTAAAGGCACCACAGACCGACAGAGAGAGATTACATTTCCGTAGTCTTTTGCCTTGTGATTTCTCTATCCTTTTTCTTGCTGACTTGCTCTGACTGGGAAGATTTTTTCCTTATAGTTTTGAAAGGTGATATTTCTTCTTAAAGGATCATGAGAGCAAAGGGTCAAATCCTTGCCTTGTTTTTGTTTTCTCCTTTGTATGTTGGATGCATTCACTGGCTCATGTTCCAGAGTTGTGATTGGCATCAAAGCTGGCAGTGACAATTGTCTCTACTGATCTCTAGACTTCATTAAATTAGATAGTTAACATTCAGAAAAAGGCTTTGCTAGTTTCTGCCAAAGTGAATTTCCTTGATTTCCTCTCCAGGCTTTTTCCTCCCCTGCCTGGCCCTGTTGCGGTTTTCTGAGCTGACACAACACAGTAATGGCTTTTTGTGAGTTTCCTGCAGGTCACCTTCCAGCTCGGGGCTGGGGCAGAAGATTGAGGTAGGCAGGACTCAGGAGCACGCCCCAGCCCTGGGGGTGCTGCACAGCCAGCTGAGGTAGAGCCCCTAGTCTTGCAAAGGGGTCAGGGTGTACTAGTAGCCTTTGTTTTCAGTTTGACTCCTGCACCAGGAGAAAGAGATGTTGTTTCCATCCTACACTCCCTGGAAATCCTGCAGGCAACCACATAGCACGTAATGCCTACTGTTAGTAGGGAGTGAGAGGCAAGGATCTTTTTTTCTGTGCAGACAGGAATTTACTGCTTTTGTGAAAAAATTACTTTTATGGACCCACGACAGTAATTTTTCTTTAGCATCCTGTTAAGTTTTCACTGATTTTAAGACAGTCATAACACAGCACTGAGGTTCTGGCAGGCAGTGGATTTCCTTTGATGCAGGGATGTGATCTATTCATTCTGCTAACTATCTAGAGCTGGTGATGATGTGGAGGCTTTCAATCTTGTCACCCCAAAGCAAGTTCACACAGCTGACCTGCAGCACAATTGTCTTAGCACTTTATAAGTGTGTGCATCTGAGAAATCATGGAGAGTAAGCACACAACTTCATTATGAAAGCAAGGTGTTGCACTACTCCTACGGAAGTATGTGAAAAGTCCATGAAAACAAAACCACTTCTGACCTGGCATTCAAAACTCCTCAGGCAGAAAGGTTGCATGCACAGAATAGAGGCTAGATTGGGTCTCAGACTTGTGAGAATCAGAATAACAAGTACTAAAAAGTACTTGTTGAATGTATTTCAAGTACTTCTTGAAATACATGCAAGGTTCACAGCACGCAATACCCTAAGTAAAAATATCTGGTTTTGCTGATATGCTCTTTTGGATATTGATAATAAGTGATGGAATTGCTTGCACACAGGGTAAAAGCAGATATGGCTCTTCCAGTCAGAAAATCTTCGCATCTACCAAGACGTACTTCAATTTGCAAAGCTGTAGTTGTTTATGCTTATAATGGGCAAGGTTTAAAGATTCTTGATCAGTGTTTGATGTTAATTAGCATTTCTAAAAAGGTGGATTTTTAGTTACTACCTATCTTTTCTTGAACAGATCCCACTCAGTAAGGTAAGCATCGAGACAGCGCTCATCCTTCATCCCCATTAAAAACACTGCATGCACTCTGCCATTCTGACCACTGTTTTTTGGCAGGCTTCTGTGGTTTTTTTTTACTCACTCTTTGCTCACACGCTATAAGTGCACAGCAGCATATGCACATATTAACTGGGTAATGTAAGAATGGCCTCCAAATTATAGGTGTTCTGTCTGGGTTTCCAAAAATTTGGTTGATCTTTATATGCAGTTGAGCACCTTGGATATGGTTGTGGCTTTTCGGGAGTTGTGCTAGTTGTGCTGCAATATGTTAGACAAAGATTACTCTAGTACAGTTGTGCTGGAGGGTTAAAATGTGTGTGAAACAGGAACTGAGAAACTGAGTTAAGCTTTATAAATATTTTAGTCTAATTTCATATGGAAATAAGGTTGAAGACATCCCACTTATTTGGGTGTATGTGTATGTGTGTCTTCCTGCTCCTTGGGTGCTTTCTGAACCACAGGTCTGATAGTGAAGATGGATATTTCCTGGTTAATTAATGAATGTAATTAATGGACCTGGTGGAAGAGAAAGGAGCCTTTTCTCAGAAGAGAGACTTCAAAGTGAATGCAGTTCTTGCTAGAGGTGGGATAAGCCACCCTGGAGCATGGTGCCTTGGGAAACCACCCATCTGAGCTCCTGCTGCTCACTCCCCTCTCCCCACATTCAGTGGCTGTGAACACCCATGGTGGTGGCTGGAGACTGGCTCTCATGCAGATCTGTAGATCTTATTACTATTGCCACAGGTTTCATGAGTGCATCTTCAATACTACTGCACATACACAGCCAGGACAGTGTTATTTACTAAGTGTTTTGAGATCTACGTATTTGATTATTTTATTCCAGTGCAGGGAGAAGGCACACTGAGACCAATTTGATTTCAAAGGAGGATGGTCTGGGTGATGCTGATATTGAATTTGGTGACAGCAAGGCTGTGGTAAACATATTGCTTCAAAAATACGAAACTCTATGCTCAGGCTGGAAAGCAATGATGACTGATGCTGTAGCAACATAATTTATTGTATTCAACATAATTCATATATTCATTATAACTGCTGAATTGTCAGTGCTGTGTTACCCAATGCAAGGTGCAGTTTCTAATCATAAACACTTATTCTGGTGGCTTTGGACTGTATTTGTTGAAGTGAAATATTTGTGATATTTTTCTTTCTGGCAAAGAAATTGAAGGTGCCTCTTTACCTAAAAAGAAAAAAAAATGTCCCCAGGAGAGTATCAGAGGATCAATTTTTCAGCATGGGATTATACAGTTTGGCTGTATAGGCTTAAGGCTTTTAATTTGCTTACACATAGATAGACTTACTTGAGCTCTATACATCACCAGATCAATGCAAATCTATTTAATAGAAACTTGGGTCAATATTAAAAGAATTCCATTAACCAGCAATAAGGACCCTGGAATAATATGATTACTATAGGCTTCCAAGCACATATAAAGAATCAAGGATTTTCTTCATACTAAGCTGAAACAATACCATTGTGGAAATCCCTCCTCTGTTCCCTGTCCCCTGAAAAGTAAGAATGAAAAAGGATAGAAGAGGCTGTACAGGGCTTTTTATGTCATTAATATTGTCTCTTTAGGTTAGCACCTCTGAGACACACTAATAGTGAATGCTTCTGCAGCTTGTGGTAGAGAAAGTGTAGATGGGCAGAAAAGGTCTGGGCAATTACTCCAGGGGAAGAAGAGAGAAATCAATGGATTCTGAAGGACACAAAGCAAATGTGACATTTCCAGAAGATAAAGTCGATTTTCTTTTTTTTTTTTTTAATTCTTTATTTTAGCCATGGTAAGTAAGGAAAAGAATAAATATTCTCTTCCTATTGTTTTGAATGGCAAGTCCCATACTGTGGTCCTACCTAATTAACTTTTGAAGGATAAGTTTCCTGTGACTGCAGGCCACAAATATGAAATCTGCAATGCAGAATATAATTCTGAGACCCATCATTTGTTAGTAGAAAATCGAGATTGTCCTGGAAAAATTACCACTTCGCCTGAATGGAGACGACTGTTGGAAACTCCCACTGTTTTATTTTGTATGATGGATTTCTTTACTTATAAACACCAAAGAGAACTAAAGAGGAGAAAATGCATCATCTTGTTAGATTAAGCCTGGGGATTTGCAAGCAAATTGCAAGCAGTGTGCATTAGCAATCTAAAACAGAGACTTGGATGCCTAACGCCCTTTAACCAATCTTGGGTATCCCCTCTACTAGGAAGAGCAAAATTAAAATTGGCCAAAACAGATACTGGGAGGAAATAGATACAGTATCCTGGCCATCTGCATTGAACTGGCCACAAAATGGTGCTGTCTGCCTGTGCAAGGTTTCTATCAGAAACTCAAAATTAGAGGCTATGTAGGAAAAAGTGTAAGGTTTACAAGGTGCAGAATCAGGTGAAGAATTGTGCTTTAGCATTCTGCAAGCATTTGTTGTAGCTTCTTTGCAATGAGTTAAAAAAGGATTTTGGGATGGGGTTTGGGGAAGTATTGGAGGTAGAGACACAGATTTGAAACGTGTAAAATCATGAGCCTGGTTTGCAGAGATAGTCAGCTCATTCCAAAGGTTCTGAGCCAGCTGGGCAAGAGGACTTTGGAAGGGCTTAAGGCACTGGATCTGTGGTCAAAATTTGTATTTGAGATACAGCATCTGTGAGTTAGAGAAGGATGAGGAGTGGAAACAGTAATTTGCACCTGGACCTTCTAGAGAGAGTATTAAACCCTTCCATGTGAAGGAACAGAAGGCCACAGCCTCCACTTTCCCCTGTTTCCCAGGATCTCTGCCTCCTCCTGAGTATTTTACATTTAATCAATTTTCTCCTTAACTTCAAGTAAAGAATTTTTTTCTCTCTCTCCCTTTTATTTTTTTCTTTTTTTAAGAGGGTGTATAGAAATCAAATGCTGCTACCCAGGACCTTGTATTGTTTTGAAATGCAATCCATGAAACAGAGAACTGCCTCCCCAGGCTGTGCAAGAATCCCAAGGATAGTTCTAAATATCAAGATATTGACCATTACCAGCAAATTCAACACCATTCTCCATCAGGCTGCAGGTGCAGGCAAATGGTTTAGCAGAAGCTGAATCTTTTCTCCTGCTTGGCTTACTTGCTTGAAGGGACTTTATAGGGCTGTAGCAGCCAAAAATCTCCTTTTCCCTAATATAAGGTTGTGCTTCCAGTAGGGCAACTTACTGGTGATTGTACAGTTTTCCCTTTTCCTGCAAGCCCTGTCTAATACAGGCAAGACTTAGATAGATAGATTTCCCCAGGCTAATTTAAGCATTTTTGTCTTCTTGCACTTTAATTTTCAGTCTATATTTTGCTACTTGGTCTGCATTTCTTTAAAGAGTAACCTACTACTTTAGCTTTGTCCTCAACCACTGCTTGCTCAGAGCATGTTGGACTTGACATTTAGAGATAAAATAACCTCCTTCATGTTAACCCTTCCCTTTTTAAAAGGGTATTTGTATTTTAAAGCATTTCCATCTGCTTTCTTCTCTTTACCTGCTCTTTTGCAAAGTAAACTCCATAGGATGAAAATATTGAATAAGTAGTTATTTTTCTGTTCTGTTTTTCAAACCAGCTGAACTTTGCTGTTACAGAGAGACCTGAATGAGCCATATTTTATGTGGATCTAGGGAATAGGCTGTGTGAGGAGCAAAGCTGTGTTCCCAAGAAAAAGAACTATTCAATAGAAGTTTTAAGGATTTTCTATGTAACCTGTGAGCAGCAACTCATTCCTTTGAATTATAATATGGGCTATTAAGTCCTGGATGACACGATAGTCTTTGGGTTTCATGGCAAGTTATCTGTCAGGCTGTTAGAAAGCATATTCTGGAGGTTTTTCACACTCCCCTAGCCCCATTGGCGCTGGGACTCAGGGTCTTCTTGTGAGAAGTGCTAATGCAAAATCCATTGGCACTTGCTGGCAAGAGAGTTGGGCCTCTTGTCCCTTTTCAGCCCATGTAATACAGGTCAAACCTCTCATTACAGGAGAGAAGGGCAATAATCCCGTGACAGTGGTGCTGCACAACAACGGTATTGTTTTAAGATGTTTCTCTGTTGATTCCCCAATTTTTCACTTGCCACCATAGACATCTCTGTGGTCTCAAGATGGAATTTGATGAATAAATAAAAGCTGGAAAACTGGTTTCTGTGCAGCAGTATTAAAGTCATAGTATTGAAAACTGATGTCTATCAGTAATGTTAATTATAAAGATTTGGACAACATTTGGGCAGCAAGGACTGTCTCTAATATACTCTGGCCCTGGTGTAGGTGTTTGCTCACACAGAGAATGAAGTGTCTTTTCTGTTTCCCTATAACATGTTACAAACAGTTAAAAGGCTGATTTGATTATTCTTTCCATCCATGATCCCTAAGCTGTGTGCCCTAAGCAGTCTTTTCACTGTGAGGGTCTGATATTTATGTGCTTGTTTTCATAAATCAAGCTGCTTTCAGATTCCTCAACATGGATCTAGAAAGCTCAGTGGGTATCTTCATGTACCTGTCATTATTCTCCCTGTCCTGTGTTCTCTTACTGAACCATACATATTTCCCAAACTCTGCTCTTGGCAGCCTGTGCTGCAGCAGCATCCTCAAGCATCCTCCAAGACAGGGCAGATATAAATAATTAATCATAAGGCCTATGCTCTAAATACAAGAAGGTGACATTGTTCCAAAGTGCCTCAGATAACACCTGCTGAATAATGCTGTCTTCATACGGTCTAATTCCTTTGCATTGCTCTCCAAGAGGTAGCCTAAATAAGCCAGAGACCTAAAGGCATTTTTGAAACTTTTCTGCCCAGCAGAGTCTCTGTCATTTCACTCTATTGCAGAAATCAGAGCATTTGGAAACTTTTCCTTCCAATTTGTAGCACTGCCTGCTTTATCTAGCATAACTTTTAATGGAGAGCCCACTGATTCCTTAAGGACACTTTCTTATGTCAGCTATGTCTCATTGCTGGGGAATTTGTTCTGATAAACACTGCAAATGTTGCTGTGTTAAATTTTATTCCTTTACTTGTAATTGTGTCCCTCTGGACCACCTACACCCATTCCATAGAGTTCTGGAAGGCTGTGGAAGATGAACACCATTTTGTGAGCACGTTATTCCAGATGTACTCTGTACCCTCACAGGGCGAGAGCAGTGCAATACAGTTCATTGGACACTCTCCTCCTGCTTTAGATTTTCAGGCAGCTCTGGAAAGATAATTACTATTTTGACATCACCTATCTGGGAATGTTGATTACTTAAACACCGTCCTTGTTGACTTTGTTCCTTTTGGCTGTTTTCGATCTAGACATGCTTTGCTTTTTCTTTGTATGTGTTTCTCAGGGACAGGGTGTGTTCCTTTAAAATATGTATTTTCCCATTTATTAAAACCTCTATTGTGGCAAAAGTAATATATGGTAAAAAAACTCAAATATTTAAGAACACAGGATGGATAATATATGGAATTGATTCTTTATGGTGTTAGGTATTCTGGGTTGATGTAAAGTCCTTTTCTTACCTGAGAAAATCAGAACTATCACCCTAAAACAGAATTTATAACCATGCATGTGATTAATTCATGAAAGGAAATATTGTTTGGATATCAAAGAAATCTCATGCAAGAATAGCAGAGTGAGGAAAATAACATAGCAAGTCGAAAGCTGTGGTTTAAGATGCAACTAGAGGGGTACAAGTGCCTGCACAAGGCTTGCATGGGGATGCCTCTGCAGTGGGTTGAGATGTAAAAGATCCTCTTGTTGCTATTGGAGCTGGCAATTCTTGCCATACTTGCTTTGGTTGGGTTTTCCCCTGCACTGAAAATAGATTACTATTTACTTCAAGTACTTTGTTAACACTGGAATAATAAACTCTATGTCTTTTATGTGACAGGGTACCTGTAGGACTTAACCATACAGACAATAAAAGGGCTAAGATGTGCTTGAGCTGAACGTAAACACTGGAAAGGATAATGTTTTTCACTAAGTGCCTTGTGCTTCTGGCTAAGCAGAGTGGATACCATGAGCCACTTGCAGAGATGGTCAGGGCCAATGAGTCTTTCATAAGCAGCTAAATTAAGCCTATAAATCTTGCAGGAGTGAAAAACATGTTCATGTTCACAGATGCAACAGGTGAAAGCCTATTAAAAAATAACAGTGCATGTTTTAAATAGCCTGAGAAATTCAGTCTCCTCTACTCATTTTTCACTGCCTTTATAATTCTGTTTTCTTGTCTTCAGTTTATCTGATGGGGAAAATCTGTTTCATTGCTTATGTCCCAATGCAGCTTCTTCCTTCCAGTTGTTTGTCCTCTATTATCAGTAGATGTAGCAGAGCTCTTTGTCCTCTGTGGGGCTGGTGTCTCCAAGGAACCTCAGGCAGCCCTCTGATGCTCTTTAATGTTTACAAGCAGGCTTCAATAGTGAGTTACCTTCTTGTGGAAAGAAGTGACTCTCAAGTAGGAAGATGCCTCCACCTCTAACAATATCTTTGCCTCTATTTAATCACAGCATACGGTTCTCCCCCACCCCCAGTATTTTCCTAGATTTTCTGCATAACGTTTGGAACAAACTGAAGAGACACCTTAAGGGCAAAGCATGCTCATGAGCCTACTGATTTAAATTTAGGCCAATTTAATTGAAGCTAGTCTTGTTTGAAGTATGCCAAGAGCAGAACTGTGTTCTACTGGCGTAAAACATTTTTAGAGTCTGGAGTGAAAGAGCAATAGACCTCCTTTCTGTGTGCAAATTAATACATACTGATAAAGTCTGCTAAAAAAAGGTAAGCATTTATGGAAGTGGTTGATTTCTCATCACAATACCAGATACTGCAAGTTTATACTGGATGCATTATGAGAATGGTTGAGAGCAGTAGTTGTTGGTTAATAAAGGGAGTCAAGCGAAAACTTCAGTAGGAAAACAAGAGCATTGACAGCTTGACCCTCATCAAGCAAGTGGCTGCACTTTTTGTCCACATAAAAAGCAGGATCCAATGGATACACAGTAAGAAGGAGTTGGTAGAACCTCATTTTCTTGAGGAACCATGAACACTGCATTTGAGCCAAAGCTGCAGTGTTAGATCCTGTTGGAACAGAGCAAATGGGTAGATGTGTTTACCCAGCTGTACCAGCATCCCAGCGTTCTTCTCCTGGAGAATCATTGTATGAAGGCAGATGCTTGGAACTGTTTCTTCAGCTCTGACCCAGAACAGGTGCAACCTCTACCAGGACTCTCTCGCTCTAGGGAGGCTGGTGATGATGTATTTCCTGTGAGTCCAAACCTCAGTGCTGAGGTGGGCTGGGGGAGAAAAGCCAAACTCTTCCATTAAAAAATTCTTTTTCAGCCTAGTGCTAACAAGAGCAAGTTTATTTTCTTCTACCTTTCCCCAATGCCAGTGATCTCTGTGCATAATCTCAGGTCTTCTTTTCTTAAATTTTTGTCACCCAGCCAATTTTCCACTCTTTTTTCACCTTTTATAAAATTTCTCCCTTCTTGATTGCTGGCTCTTCTGCCTTGCATGGCCTCCTCATCCAGCCTCTGCCGATGAACACACATTTCACTGCACCACATCTAGGTTGATGTGCCAGCTGGCCCTCTCCAAGGCACATGTGGTCACTGCAGCAGATTCAACACCCTAAATAACTTTCTAGGTAAGAAGTTCAGGCTCCCAGGTTAAAATCTCAGTGAAGGGAGACTTTGGCATCTGCAAAGCACTCTCATCCTCATGCTTCACAGGCTGGCAATATCTCCTGCCCTTTTGCTGGAGCCATCTGTGCATTGTGAGCCTCTATGCTGGTTGGTGGGTCCTGATTCCCTTGCAGTACCCACCTGTGTGTGAGCACTTGGGCTCCTCCTGAGGCCATGATTTCCTCTCTGTTTGATGACATTCTTACCTACCTGTTCAGAGTTGCTGGATTTCTGTGTGGCTTGTACACACTCAGCTCTTTAAACCAGGGAGGTCTCACCAGCCCCGTATCAGCGAGATAATATAGCGGGAGAATGGTTTCCTACTTCACTGCTAATTCCATCACCCTTCTCATTCCCCATGGAGATAGTTAACACTAAATGTTTGCCAGATTTTAAAGTGAGCTATTTTAAGGGGAAGGACCTCAACAGATTGGAGATATGCAGAGAAGACAGTCTGAAATTCAACAAAGGTCCTGCACCTGGGGAAAAAAAGTAACCCCATGCACCAGCACAGGCCAGGGCCTAATCTTCTGGGAAGCAGCTCTGCGGAGAAGAGCTGGTGGTCCCAGTGGACAACAGACTGTCCTTGAGCCAGCAGGACCCTTGCAGCCAAGAAGCGCAGTGGTATCCTGGGGTACATTAGGAAGAGCATTGCCAGCAGGTCGAGGGAGGTTACCCTGTTCCTCTACTCAGCCCTGGGGAGGCCACATCTGGAGTGCTGTGTCCAGTTCTGGGCTCCGCAGTACAAGAGAGACATGGAGCTCCTGGGGCAGGTCCATGGGAGGGCACCAAGGATCATTGGGGGACTGGAGCATCTTTCCTATTAGGAAAAGCTGAGGGCACTGGGTTTGTTCAGCCTCGAGAAGAGATGACTGAGAGGGACCCTCATCAATATCTGAAGGAAGGATGCCAAGAGGATATTTCCAGGCTTTTCTCAGTGGTGCCAAGCACTAGGACAAGAGGCAGTGAACAGAAATGGATGCACAGGAAGTTCCACCTGACCATGAGGAAGAACTTGTTTACTGAACAGTGACCATGCATTGTCACAGGTTGCCCATAGAGGTTGTGGAGTCTCCTTTGCTGGAGATATTCAGCAACCATCTAGGCACAATCCTGTGCAATGTGCTTTAGGATGGCCCTGCTTGAGCAGGGAGGTTGGACCAGATGACCCACTGTGGTCCCAACCTTATCTATTTTGTGACTGTGTGAGTCTTCTTTTTTAATTTTTATTTTTATTTTTTACCACCTACTTTTCCAACATTAAGGTTTTCTAAGACATCTGTGAAAGCTCATGATCATAAGACCAAGTAGCAGGTATGCCCTTGTGTCTCCTTTCTGCCACAGGGAGAGGCAAGGAGCCACAGGCCAGGCACAAAAAAGTCTCTCTCCTCCTCCCCATACTCCCTCCCTCCCCACACTTCTCTTGATCTGCTGGTGGCTCCTAAAAGGATTAATTAGAAAGATGTGAGCAGGGGTTGGGACGTCAAAAAACAATCGTCACTTTCATATCTGACCCCTATCACCAGCTGCAGAATTAACAAATTGAATGTCGTCAGCAAACAGGAGTTGCAGATGATATGAAGTTCATTACTAGCAGCACAGGGCTTGTTTTCAAAGCCCAGTTTAAACAACTCTTGCTGATTAAATTCCTTGCTGGGGCTCCTGCCAGACACATTTAGAAAATACGGATGTCTAACAACTCTGTCTTTCTCTGCCTGTCTTTTTTTTTTCCACTTTTTTTTTTTTTTCTCTTTTTTTTTTTTTTTTCCCTTTCTTTTATTTTTTTTCTTTTCTTAACATGTGCCAATTATTTGTCTCCTATCTGCAGGTACTGGCAAGTATCAGTGCTCTGGTCCCACTGTCTACAGCCTTATCCATTTGGCGCCTGCTCCAGCCCTCTCACATTACCAGCAGTGGGGTCTGTTTTCAGCTGTGAAAAGCTGTGAGCACGACTCCATTCTTCCCCTCCTCCCACTGCAGACTCTCTCCCCGCCTTCCTCCTTTCTCTCTCATCCTTCTGCTCCCAGGGTTCCCTTCAAGAGCTGTGAAGCAAAAAACCCAAACCGTGGTAACCTGCTAGACAGTGGGACAGGGGAATTATAATTGTGTGGTTGTGGCTCCCCTGCATGGGAGAACCCAGAGCAGCTAAAAGCCCACTTTAGGCAGGTTGCATGATGCATCATCTTCTGGGTGGGCTGGACTGGATTGGAGAGGCAGGAGCTATAAGCAAGCAGATGGGAGAGCCGTGGGGTAAAATTCAGAGCTCCCATTGTAGCTTCTCTCTAGTTCAGGAGCCTGAACATTCTCTGAACTGTTCTTCCCCTTCCTAAAACATCTTTTTGTCCTCTTTAATTTGATCATTTCGTGTTTGCCTTGCTCATGCATTTGTAGTTTTTCTCCACCATTTCTCTGGGAAGTGAGGATGGATGTCTGCTCCTTCTCATACTCCCAGTAACTCCAGGACTAGGCAGGTTGGGTGGCTACCCAGCTAGAAAAAGCTAGATTTCAGAGGTAGGTTGTTCCTGCAAGTTTGGTGAAAACAAGCAATCCCAAAGAAGGGAGACATCATCAGGGATCTCCTTTGGAGAAGATGACCAGCCCTCTTTATAGAGAGAAGATATGAAGGTCCCAGCCCTGGGAAAGCCTTGTCCTGGCACACAATGAGGTACCTAGGAACCAGACTATGAGACAGGCATTTGTAACAAAACAGATGGTGTTTGCTCTACTGATGCTCTCTTTTAAGCTGAATATCACAGTTAAAAATGCTGAGCCAAATTGGTAGAATTTTCAGAGATGCATAGGAGATGGTGTGGAAAATGACTGTCCTTTGGGGGCCACATAGAACTGGGCCCCTGCTGCTTAAGTACCTTCTTTTTGGCAAACTCACTCACAAGAAAAATACCACAGATTAAGTGAGAAAAGTACTATTTAGCTATCCTTTTGACAGTGAAATTGTGGTATTAAGGGTAAGAATATAACATAAATTCAAAATAATTTTGTAACATAATTGGGTCTTGTCTGTATCGTTATTTTTCCCATGTAGGAAGTATTTTCTTTTCCCACCATGGCAGTTTGGTCCCTGAAAGATTTCAGAAGTTTTTAAATGTGGGTGAAACAGTCACAGAGATTTGCACACACTACCACATGGCATTTTGGGCAAAGGGGTGCCTCATACAAGAAATAGACAGGTATCAAACTTTTTTAATTTCTTTTTTTTTTTTGCTGTTTACCAGCTATCTCTCTGCCTCAGGGTAGTATTGACAGTTACAGGATATAAAACTACCCTACATCTGTATCTACCCATTTTTTTCTCATTTCCTCTCTCTGACCACCTTTGAGAGAGCGTTGTTATAGAAAATGACTGATTCAGAGCACTATGTCCAATCTGGACATTCCTCATTCCTAGGCCTCTTGCATTTCCTACACTTTGTTTTACTGGTTTTGGTTTTGAAAAAGAAAAAGCAGCTTCCAAAATGAATTAATCAGATTTAGCTTATTTTCTCTTTTCCCCCACCCCCTTTTCCCCCCTCCCCACCCTTTTTTATTGTAATTGAATGCACTGAATTATAAGAAAAATGACTGGAGTGAAAGAGCTCTCCACCACTCTTCACTTTGACACTTCACCAATGTTTTTCACTTCCAATGCTCCTGATATTTCTTTTCTGCTTCTACCTGTAAAAATCAGGGGATTTTGTAGATACCGGTCAGTTGCCAGGTCTCATTTTGGCCTTGAAAACCATTACATATGTGTAAAGCATTCATCCAAAGTCCACATTTGAAACTGACTGCTGCACACAGGTTGAATTCCTCTCGTACATATGCTTGCACTGATTACTACTCAGCAGCTGGGCATGCAAGTGCACAAAGTATCTCTAGCAAGCAGGAAGTTATTTTTGGAGGATTTTGCCAGAGCATGAGTTTGCTGCACTGCTGAGCAACTAGCATGGCATGTCTGTCCTACCTGAGGAAAAATCCACTATTAATGCAGTGTTCTTGCCAGATAATTGCAGTATGAGCCTATGGAAAGGCTTGTTCTCAAATCTAGCTAAGCCCACAGAACAGTATATGTCCCCAATATTGGCTGTCAATCTCAGCTGATTGGCAGATGCTGACCCAATATTTTGTGCCAGCATTCATTCAATTCCAGCAAAATGAGAGGGCTAACTAGGTGCAGGAAGCATAGGATTGGGGAAGTCCCCGATGAAGTTTAACTGGTAGATGTAGGGGTTGCAGAAACTTCCAGCAAGGGCTACCCCTGCAGTGCACAGATAGTCCCCAGCTCAGCCCAGCTGGATCCACAAGACTCAAAGTCTTTCTAGTACCAAGTGGCTGGTTTTCATTCTTTGATCCGTCCCACCACTGTTTGGACAAAGCCTTTTGTGTCATGTCAACTGCAGGCTGTGGTGGTTTGCCTGCACAAATCCCTGTTCTCTCTGGAGAGCCCATTTCAGATGATTTGAAAAGAGGCTCAGATTTTCAAGGTACCTCATCCGTGTTGGGGACCAGCCCAAATCTTTGGCATGCTCTTGCTTTTCTGAAGCAGCTCACACACTCTTCCTTACCCTGAACCTCCATGGGTTAATGGATCTCCAGCCTATTAGAGGCTCCCTCAACTTTTGGCGAGGAAGAGATTTGCAATCAGTGCCAACGTAAGTTTTGAGCACCTTGAGGTCTCTGTTAAAACACTTGCTTTGATGTAGTTTTTCTGGCTCCTTTTGGTTTGTTTGCATCTTGCTATTGAGCACTTTGCTTGGTATCTCTATCACTCATTTTGCCTCAAGTACACTAGTGCTTAGGGTGTTTGTGAGCTATTTTGTTTGGAGGGTGGAAATGTGATGCAATTTAATTTGTGTTGGCCAAGACTTGCTGTCCTGAGGGAAAGAGGTATCAATTGCTATGAGATTCTTGTTCATGGTGTGAAGCCCTTATGTGATAGTGGTTGGACTAAATTCCTTCTTGTGGTTTTACCTGAGCCTGACTAATCATATTTTTCTTGCCTTCTCATCTTCTTTTGCTTTTTTTCTTTCTCTTTCTCTAACATTTATTGCTTCCAACAAAACCCCAGCAATGTTGCTCCAGCTCTGAACCTCTGCTCTTGTCCATTGCCACCTGAGCCCATGAAAGACATTACTTGTCTCCCAGCGGTCCAGCACAGTGAAGAACTAACTTCTGTCACTTCTCTAAATGCAGGCTGAGAGTTATGCCCCACAACTGTGCTCAGATTTGTGATCCAAGGTGTTATGCTGGAGGATAAATCAGCACAAGTTATCTGAGTAATCATGACACCCTGCCCCAAAAAGTACTGTGTTGGCAGTACTTTTCCAGTCCTGCATTAGAGGTCTAGCTGGGACATCTGGGACAAGGATTTCACATCTAATTTAGGCCTCATGTTAAAGGACCTCACATTAAAGAATAAGTTAATGAAAATCCTGCTCCTCCCCATTCCTCTAATCTGGTAAAGTCATAAAGAAAACTACTTGCAAGGAAGTGCATTAAGCAGCCTTTATGGGCAGTGACACAGAGCACAGTAAACCCCATGGCTGGGCCCCTGCAAGGACAGCTCTTTATTAGGAGGGACACTACAGAAGGACCATCTTCTGTGTCCATACACAATACTGTAATAGGGTTAGCTCACAGTAAAAGTGTAATTAATGTCACATAATATAAAGATTTTCCATTTTCTCTAAGGACTTCTCCCCCAGGCAGTTTTGGTGCATCATTTAGTAATCTAAGTTAAACTGACTCTGCCCACTCTCCAGTTTTTACCCCTTTTCTGCCCGTATGCTTGTTGCCAAAGATGCTTGTTGTGGGATGCCACTTCACCAGAAGGGAGCTTAGGAAGATATTATCTAACAATAGTGGTGATGCCTTAGCCTGTTGGGTGAGAAAGGAAACAATATGGAACTTGGAATTATTCTTTCTCTTTCTTTAAATCTCCCACTATGCATTTTCTTACCAAACTGCCATGTCTCCCACATTCCTTAGCACTTGTTCTTGGAGATTACTGAGGAAACAAATATCCATGTGTCCTTCATTTAGTCCACAAACAGCACTTCTACCTGAAGGAGGAGTGTTAAGATGGTTTTATTGATCAGTTTGCATGTTCACCTTCTAAAGGGTCTGTGCTGGGACTATGTCTAATTTTTGTAGAAACCCTGATAGCAGGTGGTGTTTATAATTGCAGAAAAGCAGAGAGCACCACAGTGCCTAGGTCACCACCACCTGCCACTTCCATCCCTCTTCTCTCTCCTCTCTCACCTTGAGCACACAAGTGTATTGCTGGATTATTTGTGCCCTTTTAAAGAGTACTCTCTGCAAAGCTTGCTGCAGTCAGCAAGATACCTCAGTGGTTTTCTTTTGGGACCAGTCCTGCTATGACCTGAGTTTTGACCTAACCCAGCTAACTTAGCTGAAGAGGATAAGAGTCTGCTTTTCCCAGGAAGTTACTGGGGCCACCTTGCTTTATGTCAAAGGTAGAAATGTTCCTTGTGATGTCCATGTGTTTAAATCCCAAACACCTGTGGATCCCAGGCTGAGCCTTCTCTTTTAAAGCCTTAACTGAGGCCAAAGCCATCCATGCTACCATGCAGAGAAATCAGCATGTGCTTTCTTCCACTCTCAGTATCATCATCCTTGATACCAGTCCTTGCTGTGGGTAGCTCCCCTTTACAGCTGCTTCCCCACATTTCCTCACTTTTTTTGACATTTACCAGCAAGTAAGAGTCCTTCCAGACCAAAAATACCCCTCCCCCCTGAGCTACCCATACTGACCAGTGCTACAAGAGAGCATGCTTTGCTGTAGTGTAACTGGAGAACAAGGAAAGGTTGGTTTGTGCCATCAGCCTTGTGTAAAGCACTCAAGCTAAAATGTAACTGATGAAAATGTGACAAGGCTTTTTTTTTTTAACCTTGTTTTCCCCCATCTGCTGTCTCAGTCCTGGGCAGTCTGGGTGCTCACCTCCATGATTCACAGGGATGTTTTCTGACCCTTCAATTGCAGTCATATGAACACCAGTCATCTGGGTGATTTAATGGAGTGTGTGATCCTCTTGTTATCACGTACTATAAAATCCCGAAGTGGCAGATCACCTGGGCACATGGCAGGTCCAGAAATATTGCCTGGCAATGCTGTTGCTCTGTTGCAGGCTCTCAATTAATATACAGTTTGATTTTCTCCATCTCACAGTCTGTTGCCTAACACTGACCCAGTGAGAGGCAGCTGCAAATGGCTATTTGCATCAAAAGCTCCCCAGTCACTCCAGATTAGAGCGACCACATCTTTTCCCAGCTAATGAATTGCTCCCATCTGTGAAATTACAGCTACTCACTTTTGTTTTGTTTAAATCAAAACTGCAGGGCTCATGTGGCAGGCTGTCTGCTGCCTCCAGGTATCCAGCTCTCATGCCATGATGCTGAGTTGAAGGCGAGAGGGATCACTGAGGCTGTTGTTTTGTCGCAGGTTGTTTGTCTGGACTTTGACAAGGAGCATACACAGAGCAGCTCTGGCCTTGCATGAACCATCCGAGCAGAGAAGGGAATGGCTTTGGGAACCTGCTGGAGACCTGGGTCTTGCTGGCCCATGATGAGTCAATGGAGATGCTTTCTGTGTAATGCTCTCTGTGAGTCTGACCTATTGATTGTCAGGAGTCTCAATAAATTTAGATCGCTGGTTTGTGTCTGCACTCGCTAAGCAGGGGTAGGACAATGATTAGCTGCAAAGATCAATAGGGAGGAGTCTTTTAATCGACCATGTAAAATGTATCCTTCGTCACTGATGGCGTGTTAATTGGGATTTAATTCTTGAGGGGGCATTCTCCTGTCCCTCCCAGTTTTCTCTCTCCTCCTGAAGCCCTCAGTGAGAAATCCAGGGTAGCTTGAAAGTTAGAAAGATGAAGTATCAAGGTTTTATTATTTTTGAAATGTTATTTCCACAGTATCCTGTCCATCTCCATCCTGAAATAGCCATCTGCAACTTTCTAAAAAAGTCCTTTTTCAGCAGCATTCACCAACACGAGTATGTTTAGCACTCTCTTGAATGTTGATGCATTTCTCAGCTAAGGACTTGGTGCCTGACCACTTGCTGGCAGCCACCAGAGATGCACAGGTCTCTCAGATGCTGCTGGATGCCCAGAGAGACAATAACCCAGGAACCTGGGACATGGAGGGCACATGTATCCTGCAAAGAGCCATCCCTACAGTTTAGCTGCTGGCTCTTGATGATGCAGGTCTCTTTCATACCCTTAATATTCACCGGTGGCTCAGATTTTGGACAAGGAAGGGGTGACAAACTCTTAGCCTGCCACTGTGGTTTGGCCTCAGAGAGGCTTAGGGGCAAGCCACCTTGATCAGTAAGACAGCCTAAAGAGATAATGTCTTTCCTTACTTCCTCAAGGAATACAGAGGTCTGAAAGGAAGAGAGCTAACTTTCTTTTTTATAAGCGTGTAAGATGCATGGTTTGCTGGTATTTCTTTTTACATTGATTTTTTTTGTGCATAAATAAATTTTTTTCTAGGGAGATTTTCAGAGCAGTGGCTTATCCCAGCAATAAAACATCTATTTCAGAGTAAATCTTGTTGAGTGTGTGCAATAAGAAGACCAAAGACAAATGTGAGAAGAGAAGGATATGATGTGAACTTTACCATAGATCCTACCATGCTATAATAATTGTCTTGCTGTTTTGGCCACTCCAGCAAAATCTGTTGCTGTGTCAGTCTGCTCCTTGTGAACAAATTCAGGAGCAGTGCCTGTCCTCACAGGTCTCACCCCATAGTGAAAAATCTTTTAATTCTTTAGTTTCTTTTGGGACTTTCCAGTTCCAGCCTTGACAAAGCAAATCCTGTCACAGGCTGGAAGCTGGAATCAGCAGCATCCTAGCTCAAAGCATTGGCATTTCTTCTTATTGTAAATTCTTTAATGTCTTTTAACAGATGACCTCTCTAGGGCTATTGTATTACCTTCCTGCTAGACTCCTGACAGGTCTTCTATTTAACTAAACCAATAAATATGCATATTTGCAACATATATTTCAGTTAGCCAGAATAACTGTACAGCATATTTGTTACTCAGTAACTAGCTTACAATTAATATTGAAAATTATTGCAGGCTGTGTGATTGTGTGGAGATATAAAATTCTTGGATACAACATCCATGTAATTTCCTTTTTGTAGTTAAGTTGAATAACTAGTAAATATTCACACAGAGATCCTGAATTCCTTCATGCTGCAAAGTACCTTGGGGAATGGATGAGTAAAGCAAAGCAGCAAAAGGCGTCTCTGTCACCCCAAACACAGTCATCTTCCATGTCTTCAAGGAACATCTGTGGTGGGAACCAAACTCAGCTCTGTGCCCCATCTCCATGGTTAAGATGCCTTTCTTAGCACTGTGTCCGTCTCCTCAGGCTTGTGAAAGGGCCAGTTGCAGTTTGACAGTGCGAGGAACAGTGGGAGCAGAGACTGTACCATGGTCCCATTAGCAGTGCCAAATCTGTGCAAGGGACCAGAGGCTTAGGGTGTAACCTGAGCGCCTGCTGATCTCTGGCACAGGGCAGCTCTGTGTGGAGGCTTCTTGATGCTGCCAATTCGTCCTCTCATTTGAAGGGAGGCCTGGTGGTGAGTTCCTCATACCTGTCTTTTCACTGCACCTCTATTGCATGTCAGCCACCAGAGAGAAGTTTCTCTTCAATACCCTTTTCCTAAGGGAAGGGCTTGGGAGGGAGCAGTTGAGATTTTTCTAATGCTTTCTTCTGTGATGGGATTAAGTGGGACCTGCTCCTTTAAAAAGTGTCCCCTTCCCCATCATCCTCCCTCCTTCCAATTACAGCACTAATTTCAGTAATGGAGCATTAATGGAGTAATGGACTGCTGAAGCTGGCCTGAAGGAACTGTAGTGCTCAGCACAAATTGAGTAAATAAACCATATATTAGATTTCTAAACAATACTTTTAGTCTAGTCCCCAGGGAAAGAGAGTTGTCAAGACTTACTTAAGTCAACCCATGAAAACGTATGCAAAAGATCCACCCATTCATACCCTGGA
Organism: Promerops cafer; assembly: GCA_013398275.1. Taxonomy (NCBI): domain Eukaryota; kingdom Metazoa; phylum Chordata; class Aves; order Passeriformes; family Nectariniidae; genus Promerops; species Promerops cafer. The sequence goes on from VZSE01015151.1 coordinate 823,630, forward strand.
AAATGGCACCAGTGCCCTGAAGCATCAGCAAATCTCTCACATAAATCTCTCCTATCCTGACAGACAGAGCTTTGTGTTGTTTCCTTCTACCAATTCCTCTTCTTTGATTTATTTACCAATAAGCAGCTTTGTGCCTGTTTCCATTTGTGTCCTGCTAGAGAGCTGTCTGTGTATGTTGATAGTGAATGACTTGCAATTTTAAGGAGACTTATCGTGGAGCCATACAAAGTGATGGATGAGAGTAGTGCCCTAAACCATTTTCAGTCTGGGAAAGTCCTGATTATTTTTTTCTTCCAAAAGCAGAAGCCCCTGTCAACATTTTTATTACTTTATTTTAAAAATAGGCTTTGCAGTACCTTAGCCAAATAAATAGGAATGTGTAATGAACTACTGACTACCCAGATTTACCCCACTGGCATCAGGATGACTAATTGTAATTTAGTTACCTTTGAATGTGTATGCTGCAGTCCAGGTTTTCCTAGGCAGTGTGCAAACAGGGTGAGAGCCAAACACAGAAGGTGGGGACTTTGAAGCAAGACAAAGGTACAGAGTAGCAAAATGACCTCTCCACATCACTTCCTGGGTCAGTGGGAGAACCAGGGGAAAATAGTGGACTCAGATCAATGCCATGTCTTCAGCAAACATTTTGCATCTCGACGGAGCAATCATGAGAAGTACAGGGCAGCATCTTGTGGGTGTTCAACATCCCACAAGATGATTATTTACTTTCTATGAGCTTCAGTGTGATCTGAGAGAAATCTTTTGAGCTTTTGTGGTAGAAAAAAGCAGGGTTTTTTCTGCTTTTATTTCGTCTTAACCCTGAGGCAGTCAAGAGAGAGTGCAGAAGGCTCTAGATCTAGTTTATAGGTTTATTCAGATTTCCTTTGCTAAGAATAAGATAAACAATGGCAGCTTAAGCTTGATTTGAAATGCAGAAGATTGGTTTAGTCCTGTAACCAGACTGGAGATGGGGTCTGAGCTGCAGCATTTTATCAGGGGTAGTTTTACGCAAACGTCATTAATCTGCTTCACTTCTGACATTTAGAGCTTGGGTATGTAAAAATCATTCCCTCACTTAACCTCCGGATATAGCACGTGAAAGAATCAAAATCCACTGATGTACACCAGACTGAGTCAACGTAGTGTCTCTCAGGGTATAACACAGTTTCACTTGTGCTCTTTATTTTTTATTGGGGGTAATTGTATGTGATAGGTATAAGAAAAAGTATGCACACTGTGCTGGTAATAATAATCTAGTAAACTTAGCCAAAAAATCCTGAATTCTGCTTTTACAACTGACCGTGATAGGTACTTTGGGCATGCTCTGAGTATACAAAGGATCAGCAATTCTTTTTTTTTTTGTCTGTGTGGGAGGATTAACATATTACTCTATGAGTAATTTGCTAGGCACAAAACCAAGCAAGTCTCCAGGAGTGATGAGTTTATCACTGAACACTCACACCCAGGCATATGGATTGAGAAGCTTGGAAAGTGTCTGTTCAACATTTGAAATGGTATGCAAGTCTCATGTTTTAAGAAATAGATTTTATAACGCTTCCATTGAAGTCCTGGGCTTACTGTTTTCACAACATTAATGCTCTTGAATCCAATCAGACTGCTGAGCTCCTCCCTCAGTACCATTATCTTCCAAGAGGAATAGCTCTAGCTTATCCAGCTTGACAAATTGCTGAACTCGCAAACTTGAGATCCTCCTTTTACAAGGCCTGCATTTCTCTCCTTCCTCAGCATGAATTCCTGGAGAATGCTGGTAGTGCACAGCCCTTCACCCTTACTTGATACATTTCTTACTCCCCCCCTCCAATTCCTTCCATCCCTTTTCCTTGCCACTCCAAAGTTTGAGAAATCCATTTCCCTTTTCTAATTCTACCACTTCCACAACCGAGTCCAGCTACTTCTCTACTGCTCTTCATCACATCCCACTGCTTTCTACCCTAACCTGCAAGCCTTACTGTTATGAGTCCCTGCCCTGCATGCCACTTGATCCTGACTTGGTTTTGTTCATTTCAACTCTGACCTCACCTAAAGCACTGTTTGCAAACACTGTTTGGAGTTTCCTTCTACCAAAATTTCAATCTGCTTCTTGAAAGCTTGCAGGCCTTAAAGCTGCACTTTACATGCAGAGGTGCAACATATACAGCATACTTCCCCTCTGATAATATTTTCAGGAGGAGCAAGGACCACCTTGATGGGAATTTTCAGCAAATATGTGCTTAGCCTCAGACATCTGCCATGGAAACTTCATCCTGAAGTTTTGCAAGGCTGATGAAAATGAAATTTTGTGATGAAAAAAAGTCAGGGAGCTTAAATAGCAGACTGTTGCTTGGTGGTTAGTTCTTTGGCAATTGGAGCTCACAGAGCTGCCAGCTTTTCAGCCTCATGCACAGAAATCAGAGTATGTGTATAACAACGTGATTAAATGAATATGAATGAACTTTTTCAATGAAAGGGTTTCCAGAAAAACTATCCTACTTACACCTATAAATTCTGAGCTATTAAATTACTGCTCTTGTTTTCAAAACCTTTGTGATGTGGCTATACACACTGGTGAGATGACAAAATGATGGCTAGAGATCCCAGCTTTTCCACTCTGTTTCCTATGCTCAGGAAGGGAAGGCAATGGGGTTGTTAAGAAGAACCAGTTGTAGAGGATGTTTTTTTGACATGGCAATTTGTTTGGTGGACCTGATCTAGAGCTGTCTGACGTAACTGGGATCTGAGAAAAGACAGCCTTCTGTCCCTTCCCTGTCAAGCACTGTTTGCATTCAGATGGTGATTTGGAAGGTTGCTCTGTTATGTTTTCATTTTGCTTTGTGATATGGGACCCTTAGTAATTGCCAGGAAAAATACAGTTGTATCTAAAGGGGGGCTGATGGGTTTTTAGGGTGTTTTCCTTGTTTTGGTTTGGTTTTTTTCCTGAGAATTCCTAGGTATTTTGTGAAACTCCCTGGGTGCTATGGGAGTTTTCCTTTCCACCACTCTATTGTTAAATATTGTTACAGACTTAATTCCTTTTAGCCTATCTAAATTCTGTTTCATATAGTCCTGGTTTTCCTATCCAAACCCGTGTTGTCATGTCACATGCACTGAAATACTCTTGTTGTCAAAGATAAAAACAACTACAATATCAAAGAATTTTTTCTTCCTTCTGCTGAGAGTTTCTCTCCAGTGGAGAATGTGGAAAACATCTAAAAGATCTTTATGCAAGGTGAGTGGGTTTTTTGTTGTACTCTAGCATGTCTGGAGGAGGACACCAGGAGTAAGATACTCAATATGCCTGACCTGGTGCAAATGCTTTCTTGTATTAGGGGAATAATCTTTCAGACACCTCATGGGAGCTGTTTAGCTTGATCATTCCTGTGGGGGAAGTTTGGATGGAAAAAAAGTTGTTGCGTGTGTGTGTATTCATTTTCACCCTTCTTCTACTGCTAAAATGAAAAATTTGACCAGAAATAGATATTCCCCCAGAAGAAATCCATTGGAACACAAGAAATCTCCTACAAAAATTTGCAGTAAAACTTTAACAGGTTTGTAGAAAACCTAGCTTTACCACTGTGACTAGAACTGTGCCTGATGTTGTCTCCCTCTGAGACCTATTCTAGCCTTAGCTTTCTGTTGGGTTTATTTCCTTGTTCCAGCAGCAATTCAAGGTGCACAGGATATTTGTTTTTCCAAGGCTAGATGGCCCATGTTAAAGGAGGAGGAAGAAAAGAGAAGGCATGGTTTCTAATCTGGGGCAGTATCTTCTCTGCCACCCTTGCCTGAGTGGTGGCCCCTATCAGGGGAACACCTCCCAAAGAGACACCCTGTATTAATGCTGGCTGCCAACCTGAGAAAAACCATGGTGCTGGCCAGCTTTGCCTGCTGCTCCCCCCGTTCCTCTGGTCCCTGCCAACCAGGTTGTCAAGACCAGGAAAAGCCATTGGGTAGGTGACAAGAGCCAAAGAATTTCCTGAATGTGTTGGGCTTGATAGCAGCTGCTCCTTGCCAATTGCATTCCTCTGCTGCAGGATGGATGCACAGAATACATCCCAGACCTTCCTCCCAGGGGAGATAAGCTCTGTAGCCCTCCACGGAGTGGAGCTGCATATATCCTTTTCCCCACATAGTATGACATTGGTTTTTCTGGCCTAGTGGCTAAGGGAAGCTGGTAGAATTTTAGTTTTTATTTTTCATTATTGAGGAAATTTTGACAAGCTTGTGTTCAGGCTTGGTTACCCAGTAGGTAGCAGAGACTTGGGGGATTGTAATTACTGGGTATGGTTCCATCACTGAGGTATGGAACAGAAAATGGGGTTGTGGCAAAGGGAAAGGAGGGCATTAAGGCACACAATCCCACAAAAGGTGCAGTGCAGTTTTCCCCCACCCCAGATGGCTGCGTGGCACTGGGCCATGGTAGGTGCAAGCCCAGGAGGGGAAAGATGATGCTGAAGAATGTGCCGTTATGTATTTCCTCAGGTTTTCCCTCCTTGGCAGAGCTGCACAAGGACCGCAGACTTGGCAGGCATAATGCAGAGCCGTCTTCCCCTGCAGCTCTCCAGGGACCTTCCCTGGCACTTTGCCCAGCTCAGGGCACCAGGTGCTGTGGTGGGGAGAAGAGCTCTTCCAAAGAAACTTTGGGTGTATCTGTGCAGTCCTGTGGAGTGCAATGCAAAGGTCCCCAAGTGACCCTTTACCGCACTGGGAGACTGAGATAATTCATTTTCCACTTATAAGCCCTAATTAGTGAGGTACAGCATTGCACCTGCAGAAACATCATTGCCTCCACGGCTGGAGTGAGAGCCCCTGCACTATGTGGAGTGTCCAAATAGGTGGACACCTCTACCTTGTGCTGCAGAGATTCTCTACCTTTGCACAAATTGGGCAGGCTTGAGACCCAAAGTAAACGCACAGCAAGATCCTGCCGTCATAACAACCAGTGTTTATGGACTTCAGATTCTCAAGTTTCAGAGAGATTTTTGGGCATTTTTAAAAATTTTTTTGAAAATATCCCAAATGTCTGCATAGGATAAGTTTCCAAAATACAACAAGCCAGAAGAAACTTGAAAATCTTCCTCAGCTGCTGTTGTGCTTCCTTATGCAAAACCCATTTAAGCCCAAATCCCAAAGGAGGAGTGGTACATGGAGTCTCATGGTGCACATTGCATAGTCTGTGTGTAGACTACCTCTGTCCCAAAAATAGTTTTTAAAATCACTGGACATCAGGAAATAAACAGAGATGTTTAATCCTCATAGGTTTCATGTCAGTAAATATCTGGTTAGAGGATAGACAAGCTATTTATGCCCCAGCTGAGGAAAATGGAGAAGTCAACCTAACCTAAACACCAGAGCTTTTGAAAGTGCACACATTCCTGCCTTTAAGAACCATTTCAGTCAACACTTTCTGTATATTAAACACCAAAAAACTTAACAGCAAGATGTAAACTTTCAAAAGTCAGTTCTCTTTTGGCCCAGTGTTCACAGGGCTACAACTTCCTAAGACACTGGCTCACAGAAAACCCCATGCACTTTGATCCATCAGTAATGCCTATGAATTTCCATCTCCTTTTTGGAATCTGTAATGAATGAGGCTGTGGCCATGCATTGAAAAAGACAGGAAGGTCCCTCTTCCATTACGTTGCCTTTTCTTTTTTCTCCTGGGTGAAATGTAAGCCACTGATTAAGAGCACTCTTCGGTCACAGTGCTTGTTTTCCTGAAATCCCTTCTGAAAATGATGCCTTGCATTCAATATTGAGTTTCTGCTGTGATATATAAAGTACTTTCCATCCTTCTGCTCAGGCAATGGGGAGAAATTAACAGTTTGTGGAAGCTGTTTATTGTCAGTGCTGTTTTCTGTGGTTTGGGATAGGGGAAGGAGCCAACACCACCAGAGATCTCAGAGGTAATGCTACAGGGAGCCAGTACAAGCTCTCACTTTTCTTGATCTTTCTCTCTTTCCTCATTTCTTCTCCAGTTGCACTATCCATCATGTCTAACCTCTTCCTCTTCCACCAGTATTGCTTCTGGCTCTTGCCCTGCTTTTGAAAGTCCTTTGGGGACCTCTGTTTTGCCCGGTGTATCTGTTGTGCTCTAATGTTACAGGGTGCTGTTGAGTTGCTAGTACTTCCATGCACTGCCACAGACGCAGGTAGACCTAACATCTTTCAGAACAGGACCACATCCCCAACACACTGCTAACCAGAAGAGCCAGGTGAGTTAGGTCCTTCTAAATCTCATTTGCCAAGATTTTTCTTTCCCCATTGAGGATCCAGCCCAGAATTGGTTTTTGAAGGAATTACGTTGTTTTATGAAGTCGTTTTTTGTGGGTATCTGTGGACGATGATGGTGGACATAAAGTGTTTTCTTGATTTATCACCCTTCTGCATTACACAAGTAGAAATGTCTGTGATTTTTTTATCATATATATCTTTTAATAGCGGTCCATGTGTTGATCATATGTTGAATATAATTTAGATGTTTCAGTCTTTGCAGTCTGGAAAAAAAAGGCCAATGTTTAGCTGGAAAAGTCAGGCACTTGGGAAGCAGGAATGGAAAGGCTCATAGGGAGGGGAGAGGAGGTGACTGAGGCAAGGGGGAGCCCTTGGAGAGTGGTCCTCAAACCACGACGTGTATTTGTCTTTGATGTTGGCAGAGCAGTACAGGCTCTACAGGAAGCTCTGCACTGCTGGAGGACTGCTTTCAGCTGAGACACTGGACCCAGGTCCTATTTTTCCTGGCTCTGGTGACTGTCCAGGAGGAAGTGAGAGATCCTATGACACTTTTTGGAAGAAAAGGACATGATCCCAGTGCTGTGGATAAAGTTTCCTGTCTGGCAATAAAATCTATTCAGCTCTGTGGATGGTATTAACAGGTGCCAACATCAGGCTCTACAGGCTGTTTGTTAAAGCTGCAACAGTCCTCAGCTGGTCTAAATCAGGAGAGCTGCTTAGATGGTGTCACTGAAGGAATTTTTCCCTCTTCCTTTGCTTGGAAAATTATTTCTTTCCTTTTTGGTTCTATCATAAGTTTGTCTGAGCATAAAAAATCAATTATATCATTCAAACCTGCTTTTTAAGAGTCATGATATGAATCTAGTTTGGTACAAAAAAAGGTTGCATGCAAGCCATTGAACGTAGCCTGTCTAGTGACATACATTTCTAGAAAGGTAATGTAGAACACCTAAAGCTAAGAAATTTTCTGGTGTGCAAAGAGAAAAAGTCTTCCAGACTGACAGAAATAAATACTTTGAGAATCCAGTTACCAATGTCTATCCTTGAAAGAGGCATCATGATAAAGGGGAGGGGTGGAGGGGGGAGTGTCTATGTCTGTGGAAGTTGATGTGTTGATTAGCATTTAAAGCATTTTGATATCCCAGGTAAAGGTCAGTCCATTGTTGTGTTTTTCCTTTTTGCAATTAGCTGTAGGCGATTTATATGGAGCACAAAACATGAATAGCATCTCTTGAAATTAATACTGAGGTGGGTGGAAAGGAAGAACAAGAGAAACAAGCAGAAACTTATTTAACAGGCTGGTTGCTGAACGGTGGCAACGTGGCTTGATTCAAAGCATTACTGCTTTTAGCACATGATTTATTGCTAATGCCGCTTCCCATGACTGGCCTTCAGCCTTTGATGTCAGTCAGCTCTGAATTAATTACTTCATAATGCAAAGTGAAAGTGCAGCAGGTTTGGTTTATTCAGGTTGCTTCCTGAAGTTGTTGTGTTAACTTGCCTCGTCAGTGTTTGCTCGCTCTCTTACCCTCCTGCAAAGCACCTTCTCATTTGTAAATCCAAAAAGCTGGCAGGGGTGTGTGCACCCGTTGTGTTGCCTTGTAATAAATGGAGCCTTTTAGCCAGGGCAAGCGAGACTGATGTAGGAATGCAGGAGATCGTATCTTGGGGGGAAAATCAATATTAAGATGTACAATTGCTCCCATGGTATTGAAAGAATTAGTTGATCTACATGCCAAATGACAGCCCCCTTGATAACAGGGATTATGTGTCCTGTCTTTCCAGGCTGTGCTCCATTGGGGCTGCTCTCTGGGTCCCTCAGGCAGAGATAATCTAATTAGAACAACAAAGACCAGGTCGATTTAAAAAAATGAAGGGCGGGAGCGGGGGCCGGGGGGGAGAGGGGGGGATGTCAGCGAGAAGCAGTCTTTGGAAAAAGTTGCTGAGGAGGAGTGGAAAACTGGGAACACAAGTTAACCGTCAGTTTGGCTCCACAGACGCTGGAAATTCAGACCCTCCGGACTATTACCAGACAAACCCCGAATTAGCAACTGCTTACAGCCTTCAAAAGCACTCATTTAATCATGCTGAGAGAACGAGGAGGTGTTGGTGCTGAGCAGAAGGCTGGTGGCTTGGACCCAGAGCTGCTTATCCACTGCAGAGTCAGACACCTGCTGCAAAAGCAGCTCGTGGAAAAATGCTTTACCACAGAAAAACCCAACAACCCAGGAACAAACAAAGAATCCAACACTTTTTCCCTTCACTAAATTATGCTTGTGTGTAGACCTTTTTTTTCATTTTTTGGGTGAGGCTTGGGCAATGAATTTGCACTGCCTTTGCTAAGCATGAGGTAAATCATTTTCCAGAGGACAAGGTGAGGTTTCAAGAAGCCTGAGTGGAGCACTGGTCTCTATCTGCCACAGTCACACCAGGGCAGATGCACCCCACTGCCAACTGTGCACGGATGAGTGATTCTGAGACTCTCTAAGTTTCAGAGTTGGTTTAAACTTAATGGCTGTGTCAGCAGTCCACTGAAAACCCAGTATCCAGCCCAGTTTAGTTGGAATAAGAGCTGGGTTTTCCCTCCTGGGTGCAACTGCCTTGTTGGCTTTTGCAGGTGCTGTATGTGTTCTGTTAGTGCATCTTATCAGCCCCTCAGCACAAAGACCCCCTGGCAGCTTTTGGTGAGACCCAGATGGATTGATGTGGGAGTGAGTATGTCCTCAGTGGATGTAAACTGACCTGGATTCAGAATAAAAGGTGATGGTGATGGTAGAAGAGAGTTACTCATGCCTAACACTGGGCTTGCACATGACATTTTTTTGGTGACTTTTTGACAACAGGTGTTAGTACCTGAATATTTCAGTCTTGGTTTTGCTTTTAGACAGAGAGTCTTGATCTCTGCATAGAGCTCATGCAAGGCAGACACCACAGCCCTTGGCTTCTGCAGTTCATTCCCAACCTTGTCTTAAGGGTGGATTCTGGATATATCCTGTCTTTTATGATCATGTTCCTGAAGTTTAACTCTAATTCATTACCAACACACCTGAAGTGCTTTGGTGGTTGGATCTAGGACTTTGACGCAGTTCTCCCTCCAAGGCAAATATTGCAATTGCTCAGCCATGCAAATAGGTGCAGGCGTCTTCAGGCTTTATAATCTGATATGCTTAGGGGACTGGACGGCTGAAGAAGGCTTGCTCACATCTGGAAGTTGCTTTTTTCTTAAGGATCATGAGCACAAGGAGTTCAGACATTCTTGCACAGCTCCCCACTGACCCTTGAGTTCATGTCATCAGACCCAATCTTGTTGTCTTGGCAAATATTCACACAAATAAGAGAACTCTAACAATGGGATCTTTCTTTTCTCAGCTTCCCTCTCCCTCTCCTCTTGTCCCTTGCTGCCTTCCTCTCCTACACTGGAGATAGAAATGTTGGAGGCAGCAAGGATGAGATCACTGCTTTGCGAGGAGTGACAAGAAAACTGGCTGCATGATTTGGGGCTCTGCATAGCGTTTTCCCAGGAGCAGATCTGATATTATTTCCCCATCCACAACTGCACAGACATCAGCACTTTGGAGACAGTGCTTACCAGCTGCTTGGGGTAAGACTGTAGATAAGGCCCAGAGATGAGGAGCCATCAAAATATGGATGTCTAGGATAGACTTTGCATTCCTGGCTTTGCTGTATTTACTTAAATCACCCAAGCTTATATACCATAGTTAGCAAGGCATAGAGTCATTACCCATTCCAGGGAAAGGAGCAGTCTGAGTCACATGGGGGATTTTGTGTGGGTCCACATTGCACTTTGCTTGAGCTGTGAATATAGATACATGAATTCATGAGCAGTTTTTAGACTTGTATGTTCACTTAGTAAAAAGTTATACTGAAACTGGGGGCTCCAGATTCCTATGAATTTCTGCATCAGTGCTGTTTCAAAGCCTAACTTCAGGTCACTCCCCACATACATTTGCTAGGATATTCCCTTCCCAAGAGCAGTACTTTTGTGTTCACCTGAACCATCGGGAAAAAGCCCACATCACCACACCTGAGCTCTTGCCAGTTGGCAGGCTGACCTGTCTGTGTGCTCATGGATGGCAGGGCAGCCCCAAAACAGCCAGGTGTCTCTTGGATTCATGTTATAGCTCATCCTTCAGCAGAGGTGCTGAGTATATGCCCCCCTTGTTCCTCCAGTCACAGTTTTCACCAGAACTGCAGGAATTTCCTGCACTGACCGTCTGGACTCAGACATGTTTTTGCAAGTGTGTGCTCTTTATTTTCACAGAAATAGAATAAAAAACAAACCAGAAGAAGGAAATTCAATAAAAATTACATTTGGTAGACCCAGAAAAAAATAGATTTTTTTAAAGAAAGACTACCATTTAAAAGCCCAGATGCAGACATTCCTTACTATCCCACTCCCACTGAAAGTTAAAATTGAAATCACCTAGGACTCAGTTCCTCATATGTGTGTTGTTTGTTTTCCTTTATTAAAATCAATGACAAGATTTTCTCGAGCATCTTGTACAATAATCCACAATAACTTTTTCACAATATACTTTCTAGTACTCTGTTAACATTTTGGTTTCTAAGGCATTGGAAGGTCTTGGGACCACTTTTTGATTGATATTTTGCTTGTCATGCATACCACATGTCTAGCTGGAAATTCAATGTACTATTGCTAAATAACAGGAACTCATGCCTTGTTATGAGGTGCTATGGCATTCATATCTCTTGGAGAGGCACCTTCTTTTGCATAATCATCAGAGCAAAATGTGGACTGCTACATATTCTAGTAAGCACCTGTATCAGCTGAGGGCAAAACACTTCACCCATTTCTCTTTTTATAAAACCTTGCACTTTGATGTGTGATGCATTCTTGTGAAGGATTCTGCATCAACATACTGTAGAACTTCTCCTTTGCATGTTCCAAGTTTAGTTCCTCTCTCTGGCAGACAGTGTAACTCTTGATACAAGCTGTTGTAAATTACCATGTTATTTAACAATTACTCACAATGCAGTCCCTGCTCATTTGGTGCCTTGGGATATTGTGCCTAATTGCAGGTTTAACAAAAACATATTGTGGTCATTATGTCATTATGCTATGAGAGTATAAAGAGCAAAATAGAGCAAATCAGATAAAGTTGAGTGAGACTTAGCTGTTTGTATGGGAATGTTGGGAACAGTGTCTCTCACCCTTGCAGGCCACAAAGATAATTTCATGACTACTAAGTAGTAGTTGGTTTAAAAAAAATCTATTAGGCAGCGTCTCCGCTCTCAGGGGAAATGTCTATCAGCAAAACTGATTAGAGATAAGGGTAAGCAGATGTCAAAACAGAAGACCACCAAAGAACTGAGGTCCTAAAGTGAATGGGGTGGATTGCTGTGCCATGAGTGGGGAGCAATCCTGCCCTTCTTTCAGCTCTAGAGAGAGTTTTGCTGAAAAATAAATTGCATTCTTTATCTTATACAGGAGAAGTCTGGTTTTACAATCATTTTTCTGGGTGAATTTGTATTGGGCATGTGGTTTGTTGTTTTGGTTTTTTTTTTTTCTTCCCACAAATTGCTTTTTTAACTTCAGGACTGAATGAAAATTAGAAATGTTGAAGAGAGCAAAGAACTGTGAGAGGAGGTGCTGCAGAATTTCTTGCTTTTTCCATAACCATGGAAGAGCCAAATTCAAATGACCTCTTTCTGTAGAAAGTACTTCTCCATAACACTCAGTTTTGCCACAGTTTTCACCTGAATTAACTCTCCAGTTATGGGTCTACATAAGGGTGAAAAAAAGCCAGTAAAAAAAAAGTTTTATTGAATCTTCCATTGTGGGAACAGATATGTGAATTTCAATTGTTAGTGATAGAAAGAGGTAAGAAAATATAGGCTCTTAGGAGGGAATTCATGGGAATAGATCATTTTATAGGTAAAAAAAAATTTTAAATGTCATATTATTTCTGTGGATTGACATGAAATTATTAATAGTGTTTCACACCGACCGTGCTTGCCCTTAACTTCATTCATGTAACTTTGTGCTGGCCTCTCTTCCCTTGTCCTTCTCTGCCAGCCAGAGAGGACACAAAGTACTGCTCTGCCACTCCTTTTTCAGAGACATGCCCACATGAATTGAATGGGGCTTCAGGCAGCCTTGCCAGCTAATAGAAAAGTCACTTCTGCATTCCATGCAAGGCCTGTGAGAGTTTTTCATAGAATCACAGAATGGTTTGGGCTGGAAGGGACCTTGCAGATCACTTTGACCCAACCCCCTCTGCCATGGGCAGGGACACCTTCCACTAGACCAGATTGCTCAAAGCCCAATCCAACCTGACCTTTTACCACTTGGCTTTGCTTCTCCATCAAAGAGGTGAGACTTTTATGTCAGTCTTCTCATTTCTAAAGCACTCAGGAATGCTCCTCTCAGCCAAGCTCTCAGCAAGACAGGCCCCCAGCCAAAAGCTGGCATTGCTTAGGGCGGGGTCCAGTCTTACTTGTGCATATTTGAACATACTGAGTTTTTTATTTTCGTATTATTAGAGCAGCCCAGTTTCTGCTTGGGCAGACACTGGACTGACTGCATGCTCTTGCTGAGATGGGACAAATGCTGGGCACACACAGGATCTGCTGGGAGGCAAGCAGGGAGACAGATACATGTGGGGAAAACTGGAAGCAGGGGAACCCTAGATTAAAAAGATGCTGTATGTTTGTTTATGCTAAAGTTTTTTGTGGGACTGATATTTCAGGGAGATCTGTCCCTGTACCATTTGTATATGATTTGTAGCTGCATCACTGTCCCCAGGCAGGAGGGATTTTGCACAGTTGGCCTCCATGCCTAGGTCCCTCCACTCCTCTTTGTGCCCAGCTCTGAAGCAGGACATCATTATCTGATTGATGGGATGTTGGAGGGACTGGGACTTGTTTGGTGGTCCTGCTCCCCTCCCATGTGAACCTCTGCCTGCTTCCCACTACCACTGCCTGCAAGGGGGTGTGTTATCCTTAACCACCTGGCCTGGCACATCTGCCATCCTGTTCCTTCTGAAGAACACTGGGAAGATGAGCAACAGGCCAGGCAAGTCCCCACCAGAGGTAACCATATATATGCAGCCTTTCCCCTTTAGCCTTACAATGAAAGGAGCTGGGAAAAGCTAGACAAATCCCAGGCAGATGATCTGTGCAATTTGACAGCAGCTTCAAACCTTCCAAAAGGAATATCTGCCTGGTTTTGCTGAAAGAAGGGCTAAATCAAAACAGGATATTATTTATCCTGAAGCACATTTTGCCTCTTCTGCCAGTGCTTGCAACAAGTCAGGGTGAATTACAGTGGCTGCCCTTTCCACATAGTCTGTACTCCACTTCTGCAGCAGCTGTGCCTGCACAGCACTTGTTTGATGCTCTGAGATGTCTCAGGTCTTTTTTGAACAGCTAACTTGGGTTTGTTCAGGTTCTTGCTAAGAGCTGGACCTTGGATTTCAGCATGCCTCTACCAGCCAGATTCCTCCAGCCTTCCAATATCCATGCTTCCAGAGCCATGCTGCCACAAGGGAAGTTTTAACCTGCGTCCACAACCACTTCTAAGAAACTGGTTTTCAGAACACAAGTTATCCCTATCCCTTTGTGTCTGATGCAAAGGCAGGGAGAAGCTGTCCCATCCCCAAGGCACAACCTTGATCCTTGGGTATTTCCAGCCCTTTGGAGGAAAAATGCAAAAAAAGAGAAAAATAGTAGGGGAAAAAATGTGCAAGCTATAATTGCTTTTTTTTTCATTCGTTGGTGTTTTTCTACACAAAAATTCAGAGTTTCATCCCTGCTGCTGTTAGTACTAAAAGAGAAACTGATGAAAGCCACAGTAGATTTGCTTCATTGGATACCATAATTCATCATTCAAAAGGTGAGTTGCAAAGAGTGGTTCTAATCTTATAACATTAACCTCTGCCACTCCTCCCCCCATAATCCCAACCACTTTGAAAAAAATCTATCTTCTTGTCAAATATGTGATTTTTTTATTGATGTGATATATCCAGCAGTGAAATGGATTTCCCTTTTTATAAGATATGACAATTTTTGCTATGAAATATTTCCATTACAGGAGGGTTTGATTGATTTGGGAAGTGTCCTAGATAGTAACAGGCTGGTCAAGAATAAATTTGCCTGAACGTTTATGTAGAGTGCTGTTTCTAAGTGGGCTAATGCTGTTCCTAATAAGATTGTGTAATGTTTGGAAAAGTTGCTTCTTGTAAAACAACTGCAATATTATATCATTTTTATATCCCTCATTTTCACAAATACTCATGTTTTCCGCTTTTCCTTCTGGGAGGAGTTGTCCACATGACCTGAAAAACTTTGGTCTTTCTTAATGACTCAATTTGAAAGCAAAGAGTAGTGGCCTGTGCCAAATATTGATCTGATCCTGGAAAAGGCCAGCAGCTGTGGGCTGCTCCAAGTGGAAGCTGTACATGGTTCAAACTGCCCTTTGATCAGGCTTCATCACTTCCTGTCTTATTTGAGAGTCAAAAATCAGAGATCTGCCTTCTGTGGGTAAAGCTGAACTGTGCTGCTCTGCTTCTCTTTCTCGTGCTTTGTCCTGAACCCTTCCCTATGTACCTGCTCCTTCAGCAGTTGCCGGATAACAAATACGTTGCTTATTCCAACTTTTTTGTACAAGTGGAGAAAAATGTGTTACTGAAGTGAGTTTCTCTGACAGATGCTGTACAGGGTGCTTCACCCACAGATATTACCTCTGTGCTGAATTGTGAGGTATCCTTTCTTTTGAGCAATGCCCACTCAGATGGAGAGCAGACTCAGTGGATCTGGATTGCTGGACATGTCACCACAAAGACATGGCCTCAAAGACTCTCTGTTGAGAGTGCTGCTCACTCATAAACATGAGAGGCTTTTCTTCTGGCTAGCACTGGCACTAGAGAGCCAGGCATCTCTCTCCCACCTTTCTCCCTCTGGTTTTGCCCAGAATGAACGACTATGGCTTCTCCACCACCCGCTCTCTCGCCATAGTATTTTCAAATTGTCTCTAGAGGCAAATCCCATGCAGAGCTGTTGCAGACCTTCAGGTCCAGTCCAAAATGTGTAATGGCAGTGGCATTTCTCAAGACACCCTATGATGTGTCCATGACACCCACATCAGTTTTCCCATTTTGCCCAGGGAGACAGACCCACTATGAGCAGGATTGATGCCTGGTCCCCAAGCCAAACTCCCCTCCCCTGCCTGCTTGACCCTGCTCAACAGGGCCTGGGAGACCCTAAACCAACCACCTCTTGGTGCCACTGGGACTTATCACCTCCTCTGCATTTTGGATGAACAAGTGTGCATGTAGCTCATGAGCGATGGGTGTGGTCACGCAGGCGCAGCCGCGATGGCTCTGCCTCGGGCTCCTCGCTGCCATCCATCCGTGCCATGACCACAGGCTGGGACCAGCACCAGTACGGAATCACTGTTCTTAATTACAGCTATTTTAGTGGAGACTACATCTTCCATGGGAGAAATTATCAGGATTTGAGAAATGCCAGACAGAATCAACTGGAAAAGCATGAATCTTTTTGTTGGCATTCCCGTACCACGATTTTAATGTTCAAGAAGTTTTTTCCCCTCACTCAAACAGAAAGACAGTTGATGCAAAAAAAAAGCTTCAGCCCAAAACGGTCCGTTCTGGATTTGCATAGTACTGTTATTTTTAAGAGAAGCTGGCTTACCTCCAAACTCATACGCCAGAGGCTGAACGAGCTAAATTTAAATACCAAAGTATTTCAAATGGATATTTTACATTAACAGCAATCTCATTTATTTTAGTTTAGTGTTTTCACATAGTTTTTCAAAGTTAAACTAAACCCACTGTATAGGAATAAGTGTTTCATTAATTTTTATAAGACTTATAAGAAGCATATGTTTTAAAGCTTCCTTTTGTAACGTAGCAAAGTATACTGTGGACATAGTTATTTACATAATGGCTGCATTAGAAGAAATTTTCATATGGAAAAATGCAGCAATACCAAGTAATGGTTACCACAAAGTTAAAAAAGTAAATTAATGATATGGGGTGACAAGAAGCAGAAATAATTAAAAAATGAAATGACAGGATGTGATTTTTTTAAGTACTCAAAGTGAGCACATTCCCACTCCTATCACAAAGCCAATGGAAGCACAGCATTCTACAGGAAACTTTCCTGAGGAATTGCAAAAAGAGTTCTGTAAAAGAATTGAAATATTTCACCAAGAAAACCAGAACTTCATCTTAAAAAGGTGAGAAATGTTGGTTTTAACTCTATTAATCTGGTCTATTTGCTGTTCCTTTGAGTTCAGTTTTGGTTCAGGTTGCATTTTTTTAAATGTAGTATGTACTGTGTATATAACATATGTAAATCAAATGCTTTACTATGATACAGTAATAAATGAAAAGCACACAAATGTAAATGTTTTTACAATAGCAAAACAGGAATTGACAAAAAATAATCAAGCCTCTTCTGATGACAAAATTTGTGATGTATCTCAGATGGTGGCAAAAAAAATTCATTCTCCTGGAAGAAAAAAACTCTGCCAGCAGCTTATCAGCTCAAAGTTACCACAAAAATTATTGAAAAGGGTTACAGCCAATAAACTACATCAGCACATCATCTTACTAGAATCAAGTCAGCAGCTACTGTAACCTCCTTTTGTTTAAGGAAAAGTTTGAAAAGAGCCTCAAAATGTAATTTGTTGTTATAGGCTTCCAGGGCTTAATAACTGTAAACCTGACCTTAACAGGAATTTGAATTACCAGCTAAAATAATTTATAGAAGATACACTAAAGAGGTTTTATAGATATAAAACACATATGTTTTCTTCTCTGAGTTGACTGAAGAGCTGTTCTTTTTGTAGGCATGTGTACTTACATTCTGTGGGTAGTTTCATAATCTAAGGTTTTCAGCAAGAGGGTAGGTTTTTACATCAGGTATACATTTTGAGGACAAGTGTTTCATTTTTTTTTTTCCTGAACACTGGAAGAATATCCAAGATTTTACTTTCAAAAAGCCTCTGGGATTGGAACTAGTGTGTCCAAGACCAATTGGTCCTAGTACAGAACCTGAACCTGTTGTAAGCCATTAAGCTGCAGCTAAACCCCAGATAATCTAGTGAGTATACCAGGAAAGCAGCAAAATGAACATTGCCCCACTGTTCCAGGGATTTGTTTCGACGTT
Source organism: Promerops cafer (assembly GCA_013398275.1). Lineage (NCBI taxonomy): Eukaryota > Metazoa > Chordata > Aves > Passeriformes > Nectariniidae > Promerops > Promerops cafer. The sequence continues at coordinate 841,033 of VZSE01015151.1, forward strand.
GAATAACAACTCTCTTGACTTCTCTCTGCAGAAAGTTGTGTAATGTCCTGCTCAGTGAAGGCATGCATTCCTGGAAGAGCGGAGGTCCTGAGAATGTCAAAACCTCTTGAAAACAGGTCCAGTTTCCACTTTGCCAGACACTATGGCAAAGACTGCTCTGAGAGCTAATTTTGGATAATGAGCAATCAGCACGGGCAGAACATCCTGTAAGTATCTACAGCTGAACACTCTTAAACAAGATTGGGATCACCCAGAGCTTTTCTCCTGGGTGTTAATATGGTGATTAAAGTTTACAAGAGGCTCATGGTTTTATTTTGGTCTTGTCACATCCAATGGCATCTAGGCAGGAAATCTGCTTTAATGCATTGATGTTTTTGGTCACCTATGAGCAGAATGCCTGACATGCTTGTGTAGAATAATTGCTATATAAATTTAGTCATGATTGCTTTATAAATAGTGTTAGGCAAAGGTGCAGCAGGATACTTGAAAATATTATTTGGATAAATATACTTTTACTGGAACATCTGCTTTAGTCTGCCAGAGTGTCTAGAAGTAAAATCTTGTGTTGTATGTAAAATGGACACACTCACAGATGTTTGTAACACACAAATGTGTGCTCTGTCGCTGTGAGAAATAACTCCTCCAAGCTGGCAATATCTACTGACAGCACTGTGCACTAGTAGATCCTGTCGTCTGTTGTTATATATGCTTTTCTCCACAAAAGTCAACATGAAACCTCCTAATTGCATATTTTTGTGTAAATTTCTTTGTCAGTGTACAGAGATGAACTGCCAGCTTTTGGAGGGCAACCTACTCAATAAAGTATGTAGGGTTGTTTCTTCCACTTTCTGTTTCTGTTCTTTCTCACCTTTGTATTTAAAAGACTGTCTTGAACAGATAGGGTCCTAAGTGAGTCTTATCAAGGTCAGACCTTGTTGCTCTGGCACAGATTTGAATACAAAAGTTTGCAGATATCTGATTCCCAAACATCTCTGGAAGTCATATTTACCACCAATAGCTTGCCTGTAATTATGGTCAAATTTTTGCTTTCTTTGTTTCATTTCCATTTTTAGAAGATTCATCCAATTTAGTTAAATCAGAAGTTGATTTTATTTAATTTAGTCTACATTTAAATGGGATCTGTGAACAATTTTCTTTGTTTTGTTTTGGGTTATGGTTTTTGACTATTGAGTACAAAGCTGAGAACAACTTAAGTTTCATAAGGATGAATTTGTATATTTTCATTTTTCTCTCTTACAAATGCTTCAAACTTATTTTTAAAGAAAGTAGTCACTTTTTTTTTTCTTTTTTCCTTTTCTTTTTCAGTAAGAAGAAAATTAAATCTCATGACAATGGTATTTTTTATCTCAGAGTGGTTAGAATGGTCACTGTCACCAGAAGGGATGCAGGCATGCAGAGCAGTTGCCCCAGCTGCAGGGCTGGGATGTGCTTAGGGAAAGTTTTCTCTGGTTGGGTCCCTTGATCATGTTCCACTGTGTACAAAGCACCTGGAATTTTTTGGGAACTGGCACTCACCTACATGTGGAATAGTTTTCCAGAGGTGTTTGTTTGGTATCTCTCTTGTACACACTATAACTCTTTCATACACAGTGGAAAGCAACTGTAGAAACTACTGAAACACAATCTCCTACACTGACCCACAATTTGGCGGTTTGAATTTAAACCCTTTAAACGTGCTCAAGTAACTCGATGGTTACTGACGGGCACTTTCTGTAAAACCCCTCTTGGACCTGAGGGGATAAATTCTTTGCCCACATTGCCTGGCTACAGGCAGTTGGGGGATGGCCAGCCCTGACTCATTTGTTCACCTGTAGGTGTGTATGTGCTGTTTGATATGTTCCCAGGGCACCACATCTGGGTTTCATTTGCTGGTGGCTTGGCCTGGGTCTCCTGTACTTTTATATAATATCTGCCAGCCTTGTGCCAATGTCCCAGGTGTCATGGGACATGTCTGTTGGTTACCTGTGCAGGGACAATTGAGCTGGGCCACGTGTGTCTCCTGAGTTTTGAAGACAGCTATCTTTAAATGTTGATTATTACCTCTTTTTCTTTCTTATCCTACTTTATCTTGAGCAATGCCACAAAAAATAGTTGTCTAAGTTATTTTCACTAGCATGTGTGCATGCATAATATAAGCAAAGGGATGACACTAAATCTTTGTGGGAAGTTTTCTGTGGGCAGAATTGCAAACAAGAAAGAAAACAGCAAATTGGAAAGCATTTGTTATGTCATTTGTCCCAATTTGATTTAGAGTTGTAAATACGCAGGTTTTCTGCATTAACTGCTGAAAATTTTTGTGTAAACATAGATGGGTATGGGGAAGAAAAAATACAATCAAGAGACTCATCTTGGTAAACAGTTTCAAGAGATGTTCTAGAAGAACTGCTGAGACAGGCTTCATGCTCAGATCTGGGCTGAATCACCAGGATGTGAATATGTTCACCTGGGTGGGTGATACGCTTGGACGTGCTGCTAAGATCAGAGAGAACAGAAACCAAAGGAGAAAAAGATTATTTTTTTATCACAGAAAAAGAAGCAAACATTTAGGGGATGTCAGCTCAAATGCTGAACTAGCTTGATGATATGGTAGTAAGACTTGAGGGCAGAGATGGAGTTCCTCCAATTTTGTGCCTGCAGTGCCAACCCACATCTTGGTTCTCAGGTGAGCTCAGTTTTAAAGACTATGTCCATTTTAAGAATATTGCAGAGTGAGATTTTTATTTGTGTTTGTTCTTTTGCTGCTCTACACTGAAGATGAAACCATCATGAAAGTCTTGTTTCCAGAATGAAGTTACTTTTGATAAACTTCTGGTATCCATAAGCAGGATCTTGTCCACTGTGCTCAGTGTGGAGAAGGTCAACTCTCCCTGTGGTACTTCTCTCTACATTTTCCTCAGTGATGAGTCAGCTTGAGAGTTGACTCATAAATACCTGGCAGGAAGGAATGAAGAAGACAGAGACCGGCTCTTTCCAGTGGTACCCAGTGACAGAACCAGAGGCAATGAGCATCCACTGAAACACAGGAGGCTTTGTCTGAACATCAGGAATCACTTTTTCACAGTGAGAGTAACCAAGCACTGGCATGAATTGACCAGGGAGGTGGTAGAGTCTCCATCTTTGGAGATATTCAAAACCCAGCTGGATACAAGCCTGGACAGCTTGCTCAAAGTGACCCTGCTTCAGCTGCAGGGGCAGACCTGAGTGACTCTAATTTTGAAAGAGCTCTGTTATCACAGATTCTGAATATATTTGTCTCAAAAGTTCGGAAACATCCAGAAATCTCCAGCAATTCTTGAAAAAGAAGGTTCATTGCACCTTCTAAACCTGAGAGTGTTTTTGTAACATAAAAAGCTTTGCTGTGAAGCACTTATTTAGCCCTTTACTATGAACACACTTGTGGTCTGCAACTCTGAACCATGAAGAATGGTCATATGTTTCTGGGTCCTTGTACAATAGCCGCAAACACCAAAAGTTATTAATGGTCTAGAATGGCATATAGTAAAAACATGAAAAGTGAACCCAGAGGGAAGTCAACCATTAACTTCAGAAGAAGAAAAGCTTTTGAAGTTGGAAATTTGCTAGCTGTGGAAGCTTCATCAACTCCTTATTATTTACAGTTTGCTCTCCAAATGTGATGCTGGTAAAAGGACAGAACAGCTGGAAAGGGAGTTGTTTTCTTGCCAGGTCCATGGACCTCTGATTACAAACACATGAGTGCATGACATACAAAAGTGACAGGGTTAGCAAGCATGTTATGCTGAAGGTATATCACCAGTTGTACAGTTCTGTGGTATGAAAACACTTGCAAATACCTAGCACTACAGCAAAATTTAAAAAGCCAGCCTTTGCAGCTTATTTTGCACAGAAGGAAATAACATATCACACTCTTCCTTGTTTTTGTTAATTTTTCTAATAATGCAAATTAAAACAGATGATGCATGGGGGTCTGTGTGCATATGCGCACAGCGTGTGTGTAGACAAATACAGATATATATGCACACACCTGCACATTTTTTTATGGAACCAGTATATGCAGAAGGCTAGTTATGCTCACTCAACAGTGTACAGGGCTTGACCCAAACTGTCCTGCCTGTGTGAAAGAAATAGTTTAAAATATATCAAAGGAATAAAGAAAAAAGACAAGCTGCCCATTAAGTGAAATCCCAGCAACTGAGGCAGGATTCATGCATTTCATTGCTAGGTAAGCTGCATTGCTTTTCAGAATGTTCAGTTAATACTCATTACCTAGGCATAATTTTTTAATATGTAAAATCAAACCCCCATATGATTTAGACAATATTGTTTTCCTGCATATTTTTCAAAAACAAGCAAATAATATCAACAAAACAATAATTTGCTGTGTGACACAGTAAGAAATACTGTGTTAGTGGTTTGTGTTGCATCAAGGTGTGCAGTGAGGTATACAGTGTCTGCTGTCCAGCTCCCACACTGCCATACCAGCACAAACCACACAGAAGTGTGTGGTTATAAAGACTGCACTGCAATATTTTTGCAACTGCTCTGCTGGACAGAATGATATGTATTTTTCAGTAATTTTATACGTTTCAAAGAATAACAGCCACAACAGATTTGCACACACTCCATTAATTATAAATTTTGAATTTTGAAGGCAGATACGTTACTGCTTGATTTTCACTCCAAATATTTTGCCATTCAGATACACTTCTCTTAAACATCATTATGTCATTTTCACTTTTATGTTACAGACTGATATTTGTAAGTTCAACTGTACTGGAGTTAGAGTTGGTGTTGAATTATAGTCTAAAACCAAATTGGAATCACCTATGCCCAAAGTTATCTCCAAAGACATAACACAGTTAATAAAGCTATTTTAATGAATTGGTGCTTAATTAAATAGTAATTTTAACAGCAGCATGAAGTTTGTTTTTAGGTGCTGTTTGGTTAAAGAACAAATGGCATCAGAGAAATTGCCTCTTCAGAACATAATGTAGCAAAATCACAGGCCAATGGGAAAGAAAAAGGCCATCAAGAGTCTGTGAAATCAGATATGGAAAATCCTACTTTTATCTCCCCCCATTGTTAGTCACTGCTCTCCATCTTTCTGCCTTCCCTGCACATTCAGCAAGTGCCAGATCAACATTAGCTGAAGGATTTTTCCACTTACATCTATTCTAGCCGACAGGGATGACGACAGCCTGTTATCTGTTGCTGAAGCTCCAAGGAGTCTCAGTCAGGGATCCTGCAGCGCTTGAGTTGATACGAAATGTAGAGACAGTCTCTTGGTCTGCCTCAGAGCAGCTGCAGCCTAAATACGTGTCACGTATCTCACTCCCCAGGCAGCTGCAGAAAATGGATCACGCCAGCGCTCACACACCCAGCACCCACCATCAGCACCAGTAATGCCCTCGGCAGTGGGGTGCAACGGGGTGCAATGGGGCACCTGCCCCAACAGACATTGATTTCTCAGTCCTAAAGCAGCACTGGTGGTCCTCTGCTGCTGGTGCTACCTATTAGCTAATATTTGAGTTGAACTACCAAATAAGTTAGTAGGCTGATTTTAGCAATAGATGTACCTGAGAAGAATCCAGGTAAAATTACCCATCCCATCTGTTATATCTAATCCTAGATGCATGTTGCTAATGGATACCTGTATTTCCTTACTGGTATCCATATAGGTATTTCAAGGAAAATAATCACCACCACAAGCTCTGGTGTTTGTTTGAGGTTTTTTTGAGTTCTAGTGGTACTTTCTGAGTTGTTCTCATTTTTGAGTTTGTGGTTTATACTGCCACATCCTCAAAAAATGTATACAATAAGCAAAACGCCCTCCCCTTGGAAGCCATTTATTTTCCTTCCATATGCACATCCCTATGCTTACTTATATTTAATGTAAATAGAGTAGGTCAGGAGTTAGACGTGAGGGAGAATGTTGTGTTTTAAAGTCATTGGAGACAGAAGAGTTATGCTCCCTCTCTTTAGTAATAACAAAACAGTGCTTATAACTCTTATCGAGCAGTCTGCGCAACGTCTACATCCTTTCACTAATTTCAACAAACCATCCCAAGGAGTGGGAAGATTAGCTGTAGGGTTGTTTATTCTTGGTGGAGTTATGGACATGTTCTCCATGAGTAAGAGAGAGAGGAGGAAAATAAAATCTTGTTTGTAGCTATCTCATCTGTCCTGAGATCTTTCAGTGGGAGAGAATAATGTCAAGGAATTTAGGATGCGAGCAGATGCGGTGCTCTTCCTGATGGTGCGTTCATATTCGGGGGCTTCACAGCCCTTCTTTTCCTGCAGCCAGAAAAATGGCAGGACGAGGAATGTTATGGCAACTGAGCAACCTTCTTTAAACATCCCACAAAAGCCCACACAGTGTCCTGTATTTAGTGTGTGACATTTAGTGCCCGTAGTTAATGCGTGACGTGAATTACATAATCAGCATTAACAGAAGAAAACCTCTGTTACTATTATTTTCTTTTTTGCTTTTAGGCTCAAAAATTTACAATTTCTTGTTGTTCATAAATACTGATTTAGACTTCAAAGCCTAGATGCTCTTTGTGAGGTTTTCACCATGGGAGGAATAAAGGATACTATATGTAAGCATTGGGAGTTAGTAGTTGATCTCTATATTTTTTTTTTGATATCTGAACTGAGAAACCAGAACAGAAAAATTTTCAGGATTAGCTTTAAATTAATGGGAGATAATGTTCTTTGTGGGTTCTAATTTTCTCCGTGTCTTTTATGTGTGTGTGAGCACGTGCACACATGCAGAGATACAGGTTCTTTGGGTGATCTTTGCATGATTTTGGGGGGTATTCTTTTATAATTGAAATAGAGACTTTGAAACAAAATTGTATTTTGAATTGAAATAATTAAAAAACCCTTAAAATTATTTTTGTAAAATATATAATTCAGAAAATGTTTCAGATATTTGGATCCATTTTTTTCTAATCTTATTTGCTAAATTCCACAGGGTTTTATAGATAATTTGGTCAATGTACGATTGCAAGTTTCAGTAATTCCATTCATGTGAAAACTTTGCTAAGACCCGCTAAGGTTAAGGATGATAAAGATGATAGGGAATTAACAGCTGTCTTTTCCATGACAGATCTATAGACTAGGTAGTGAAGGTTAACTGATTTCAGCTCTCAGGCCACAGGGGAGATCCCATGACAAAAAGACATGGTAGACTAGGTACTGAAGGGTCAATATTGAGAGGCAAACTCAAATTAGAAACTATTAACAAAAAAAAAACAAAAAACCAACCTGCTCTTTTGCTGGTAAACCTTCTTGCATAGATTTTCTCCTACACACAGTTTAGTTTTCCAGTTCTGCATTAAGTGCACTACTGAGTAAATAAAACTCAGTACAAACTTAGCTACAGCCCCGCCAACTGAGTTATGCCAGATTTTTGCCAGTAAGCCTGACCCCATGGAAACTCCACCTTTGCATGTGCACTTGTATAAGTGAGAGTAACTTTAGTATTCGTGTCTGGAAGTTATAGCAGAAACCTTTGCATTTCTTAGTATTTTCCCTCTCTGGATTTTGCCAGCGAACAGCAGTAGGCTAAAGGCCACTGAGATAGGCTGCACATGGGATCCCATGGCTAGCAGCTCTCACAAGGAATGAGGGCCCAGGGCAGGAGCTTCAGAAAGGTTAGGAGTTTTTTTAATTCTTTTTTTTTTCTTGTATTGCTGAGGGAGTTTGTCTCAGCCGTGTTTATCTGGTGTGGAAGAGGAAGCTTGCAGGCAGTATGATGCATGGGCGGCGAGTGCCGGCATGAGGTCATGGCGAAAGGGAACAGAGCCCGGCTGTGTCGCATGAGCTGGGGAGGGAGCTGCTGTGGCGCGGGACGGCCACTTTATCAATTAGGTAATGTCTGGTGGAGATTGGGGGGGAATTTCATTACATTGTGTTGGGCCGTGCCGCTGATGTGTTACCAAACATCTGCGAGGGACCCTGCAGTTTCTTGGGCAGCACGGGCTCAACTCGAATCCTGCTGAGCCCAATCAGCCACGACTGAGCAGAGGGAAGGGGCGGGGAAGGGAAAGAGTGATAACTTACCTCCAAAACAAACTCCAGGAGGGCTTTGCCCTTGATGGACTTCCCACTGAGGTTTGAGGGAGATGCTGATCTGTGCATTGTGCAACGGAGATGGTGGGATGAAGTGTTCATGTGTGCTCAGCTATCCCAGCCTGTTGCACATAGCCTTGTTGAGCAGGTATCTTTGGAAAGTCCACTAAGAGCCTTTGTAAAGTCTTGGGGATTTTTCCCCCCTCTTTTACCTTTTGAGAAAGACCAAAAAGCCAAGAGATTTGTGAGAAATAACATGGAAACAGTGGTGCCAACCTTCCCTTTTAAAATGAAAAGCTAGCGATTTGAAAGCAAGCTTTACAGCTAAGGCCCAGCTCAACATTCTGATATCTCAGAGCCACCACAAATAAATGACCTAGTACTCCCATCAGGAAGGCCTGTAAGCAGTACTCCACTCGCTCACAAGACATGCATCTCTCAGGGATGGTGCAGTCACCATGAGCCACCCCACTGACAGAAAGTGTCAGGTATCCACTCACTGAAGAGTGTGCCCTGTATATATTTCTAGCTTTGAAATCACAGCTGATTTTTCTAACCCAGCCTCAGGGGAAGCAGCAGAGGAGCAGAGCTTACCCCTCTGGTTTCCAGTCCTGGTGAGCACTGGGATCTCCAGGCTCCCTGCCGTATGCATTGACTCCCAGCAGTGTTAAACAATGCTTCACAAACACTTACAAAGCTATATGCCCCCACCCAAGAAGCTAGAAAATTGTTTAAGTTACACGTTTTGTTTCTGCCAGCCCAAGGAGGACATGTTTTCCCTCCTCCTGGGTGCCAGTGGGTGCCCAGGCAGTGCCTGGGGGCTATAAAGGGACTGGTCCTGCGCCCGCTGAAATTCAGCATAAATCAGGATTAGTGCTGCGGCATCTGGGGAGCTGCGCCAGCAGGGAGCTGACGCGAGAGGGAAATCAGGCCCCGTGGAGCAGGCTCCCCGAGTGACATGTTTATTCCTGCCAAGCTCCCATCTTTTATCCCCTAAACAGAGCAGCCTCGTAAGCCCCTCTAAGTCTCTGGTATGCTAAACTGATATGGGAGCCCTGCTCTCACTCTGCTGGAAGGCAATGTGGTGGAAAGGGACAAGGACTACATGTTTTGGCATTGCCAGCCAAGGCTTTCACTGCTCATTCAAGCACCCAGAGGTGCCATGCCACAGGGTCAGCTTTTTTTCAGACCCAAGGTGCTATCTGCCACCTGCTGATGGAGATGGAAGGAAGGAGGGGAGGGCAATGGAAAACTGCTGATCAGGGGAAATGCTGCCCTCCTCGTCCTCCCTCCTCCCCTTCTCGCCTGGGTGCAATTGATTTAGGAGCTCTTCTTAAGTAAAAATTTCATCACGAAAGAGCTTTCTTCAGAGAGCAGCGGAGAAATTGTCTCTTCCCCCCTCTCTTATTTATGTACATATGTGTGTGTGTTTCTGTTTAGGAGGAAGCACCTATCCTGACCCAGGTGGCAGGAACTCAAACTAAGGGGTTTATTTGCTATACTTCCATGGAAAACAATACGCAGTTTTTGGGCTTAAGGTGTCACAAAAAATTACTGAAGTGTCACTGCCAGAATCTGAAAATTTCTCGTGATGGATTATATGGAATAATAACCTTGACCTTTCCTCTGAGCCTGGAAGGATTGCTTAGGAGACAGCAAGTAGGATTCCTAGTGTTTTCAGCATTAGAATTTCAATAAAAATCAAGTAAATCCACAGGATAACGGCTACCCTTAAAATCCATGGTATTATTGAGATAAGTTTTGCATTGCTTCTGAATTCATGCTCATCTTTCTAGACTTTAAACACAGGATATAAGACCTGTGTCCTGATTCATGCTCTTGTGAGTGGACACCTGACAGGGGCATTCTAAAGAGCACAGATGTTCCACCAAGATATTGAGGGACTCTGTATCCTCTCCCATGGAGTGTTTAGTATGGTCAAGGCCTCACAGCTCTGTGTAGCACTATGATAATTAAAATATATTTCTAAAAATTTCTTAGGAAAAAAGTGACTCCTGTTTGAAAAAAATCAGGTCAAACCTATAAGTGAGTCCAGGTCTTCAGAATGTGAACACATTAGAACTTTCTTCAGTAATTAGGGAGGTCTTGCCACTCATAGAAAACTACCCACTGGGTCACTTCTGGAGACTTTTGATATTCAGCATGGTAATAATGAGATAAAGAGACCCTACCCTGAACTAGACATAGTAGAGCTTATGGGAGTTTTCATTAGAAAAATACCCATATAGAACATTTGGTGGTTTTCTCTTTAGCCCCACAGGAAAATGAGGACAATTTAGACTGTGGTATGATCTTCTTTCCCTTACCTTCTTGTGGATTTCCAGCATTAGTCTAGGAAACGAGCAAAAAAGAATGAAAACAATTTTTTCCCTATTTCATTTTATTTGCTGTTCTCTTCTTTTTTTTTTCCTTGAAAGAATCTCAGGGTATTAATTCTGATTCCCTGAAGAGAAAATGTTTTAACTGTTCAAAGGAGACATTAAAAATGGAAAAGGTAGTTTCTTTGTTGAAACCTTATGTGAAAACTTTATGTAATTATCTGCTTTTCTAGATTAAAAATAATAATCAAAGCAAAGACCTGCAGAAAGGCAAGAGTGTCTTTAATTAATACCATGGAACGAACATCTTTCAAAATACCGAACTTTTGGAAGATGAACAGTTTAACTGAACAAAGAATATTTCCTGGAAGAATTTATTGTCACTTAAAGCCAGATTTGTAAGGAAAGCATGCTATTGAAAATGGCTTAACTCCAAGATTTGTGTACAAAACACACGCAAAAAATACACCCTTTTGTAAGTGACTGCTATTTTAATAAAAAACAGTAGTACCTAGTTTATACAAATCATTCTGCCTTTGTAGATTATCATGTAAATTTTTCTAATTTTCATGAGAGTTTAAAGGAAGATGAGATTTAAATATCTAACCTGTAGGTTTCCTAGAAATGAACTATTTAACAGCTCTTTACTCATTCCTGGATATTAATACCAGAAGATATCTGGAACTAGTGCAGAGTACCCCCAAATAAGAGTCAGAGATTTCCCAAATCTTGGAGCCCTCCTTTCCCTTGTGTAGCACAGAAACAGTGACAGTGGCTGTAGGGAAACCCCTGCACAGCCCTTTGGCTGTAGCCTGCTGGGGTGAGCACGTGCAGGTTTGGAGTGCACTTAGTCACTACTTACTTAGCGTGTATTTATTTCAAATGATATTCTTTTGTAAACTTTCCTGGCAGTAAATTCATTATTTGAACTAATTGAGGAGATTAAACATAGAAGGACCACGATACAGCAGTTCACTAATGAAGAATCATGCTAGGGAAAGAGTCTGATCTTCTTTCATGATGAAGTATCAACTCTGTGGATATCAGCTCCCAGAAAACAAACCAAAAGGGACTGCAGGGCTGCTCACCCAGCCAGATATTGACTGAGACCCCAGGGACCAGGAGGACTGAAAAGAGACATGTTAGAGGGAAGTAATAGCATTTGGAAATGGCAGTTCAGGAGATATCTCAGAAGAGATGGATGATGGTCTAAAAGTCTGCCTGAAAACCATCTAGGAGTAGATACGTATATCTCTGGCATGGCTGCATGGGCAGGGAAAGGAATTTGTCAAAGTGGAAACTAGTGATTTTTTCCCAAAAAATTGTTCTCTTTCTCATCAAAATAAAAATCAGTATTAATACCTGGATTCAAATACTGCATTCAAAATTTAGAATTAATTGCGGTTTCTAAAGTGGTAGAGGGAAAAGAAATAAAGCAGAGAAATCTGGGGATTTGTACATTTTTCCAAGAGATGGGCCAAGAGTCCCTGTGCTTCACAATATATTTTGTTCTATTTTAAACTTTCTTCTCTAAAAACTTTTTCAGTAGACCAAAATCAGTGATATTTTCCTTATCTCTGTCCTTCTGGAACCTAGGTTTCCTGAAGAACATCTTTCACTTGCAGTACTCCCATGTTCCACTGCAAACTCGTATATCTGATCTTTCCTGGAAAACTACATGTGGACTTCAGAAATACTGCTCATAATGATGAAGCTGAGTCCCAGAAAGGTTTCCAGAACCTAGATCACAATTAGCTGTGCTCTGAACAGTTAATACAGACATCTCAGAACAAATATTTCTTCATCTTATTGCACAACATTTAATACACAGTTTGTATACACAGAAAGAAAGAAAGTGATACAGAAGCAGCTGATAAACAATTCCTTGCTATCTGCTGCAAGGGAAGAGCTTAAATGAGCCCAAAGACCATCCCATCATTGCTTTCTTGACATGACTGCTTCTTCTCCCAACCTGGTGCTCCTGATTAGGAAGCAAATAGATTCCTTGGTGTCTGAGGACAACAACTCTGAGCTAGACTATACCAAAATGCAATACCAAACCTGTGACCTGCCTGATGCAGGAGATGGAATATCTTCTCCAGGTGTTTGCATCAACAGCCATCACCTGTAGGAAATCTCCCATCCAAAGAGATGAAGGCCTCCCCTGCACAAGTGCTGGCCTGGAAGAAAGCAAGGCTATGAGAAGCTTATGGTCAGCAGCCTTGGCCTTTGCTGAGAACAACTTTTGGTGCTCTGTGGAGCTGGATAGCGAGGTGTCTGTCACTTGCTGTGCACAAGGAATTGGTGTGATGGGTTCATTTGCCCCTTTTGGGTATGAGCACCATGAGTGACAGCAGTACGTTTATTTGTTGGGCTCCTGCTTGCAAAGGACACTGCGGTACATTGTGTACATGCCTGGTGTGTGTTATCCTCCTCTGCTGTTACCATAGCTGAATGGAAATGGTAGCACCAGTGTGTTATTGTCCTTGGCCTTGACTTGGTGCAAGTGCTAATGGACACCTAAAGTGTAGAAAAGTAATAAATGGTCCTTGAAATGTTACTTGCCTGCTACCTTCAGAGATGGGAAGCTCTCTTGCCTACAGCCCTTTAATTACTGTGCTATTGAATACTCAGGTTAAGTTGGGCCTTTGTCAACCTTACTTCAATCAAATTAAGCCTTTTTAAGTTATATTTTATACAATGGAGGCCTAAAACTTCTGCTGGCCACTTGCAATCTGTGTGAAACTGGTGGTATGTAGGACAACTGTGAAGTTAGTTATTTTCTATGGTGGAGTTTTGAATTTTTTAACCCTTAAATAAAGATTAATTTCAAGAAGAGGATAATATATTCCCTTCTTTCCAGAATTTAATGAAGTCCTTTGCCTTCCTGGCCATATCTGCCCCATGCCTTGAAATGCTTTTGCCTATTGGCTTGTGTGTGTGCGTGCACATATGCCTGCTGCAAATTTTTGTGTGTGCATATTTATATCTTGGTGGCTGTGTTGCCAAGGAGCTCTGAAAGAAAGCAGAGCTGAGATAACTTCTAATCCACCTTTCTGTGATAATGTGGCGCAAGTGAAAAAAGCCAGGGGTCTTTCTCTGCTCTAGGTTTGGTAGACTGGGGCCTTTAACAGGCACTTGGGACTTTGCTCTTTCTGTCTCAGGGTTAGTGTTTGGCAGGAGAGAAAGCAAATATCTGGGCAAATGGAAACTGTAGGCCTTTGCTCAAGGAAGACTTAGAAACTGAATGTTTCTGATTGGGCCTGGGCAGATGGCAACTGTCCCGTTATCTGTGCCTTCTATCAAAGTGCTCTGTTTAGTTTTCCTTGTCCCTTTTGGAGAAGGGGTCACTGAGTTGGAGGTGTGTGAGTCCTGCCTGAGATGCTGCTGCTTTCCTGGTTAAGAAGAGGGATGGGCATGAAATGATTGTACCATCCCTCAGTAGTTTTTCAGATGTGGAAGTCTCTGTCCTTGTTTCCTGTTGCCCTGGTGGCTCTCTGGACTGTTTGCAGAGGCAGCAGGAATCCAAAACAGGCAATGACCTCCTGGTCCTTTCTTTCAGCACAGAATTTTCTTGCTTTTACTCAAAGCAGAGTCCCAGCTTTCCCTATCTGGTGAAATGTCCAGGCTGTTGGACCATCCTATAGTTTTGTGCTGATCCTCTCTGCTTCTCAGAAACTCTTCTTTCAAGCTGAGACAGCCATGCTCCAGCTGCAATGCCTTATCCAATACCCTGCTCAAACCAGGTTTGTTTCTGGAATAGGCATTGTGAGAAGAAAGTGTTCTTCAAAGCACAATTCCTGACTTGGCTCCTGCCTTTGTTACTTTTACATAATATAATATGCTTCTTGGTAGCATGGACTTGCAGAGCTGTTTTGCTGATATTACTCTTGTGCAGCAAATAGAAAGAGACAGTTTGACAGAGAATCTTTGGGGGATAATTAATTTTTCATTTTGACAAGGGTTTCAATTAAGTGTGATAGTCTTCTTCATCTTCTGGATATTATGAGTAACGGGCCAAATGTTCCCATGGTGTAACTGCATTAATGACCTCAAATAAGATGTAAACATATGCACATAATTTGAAGTTTTGTCATCCATAGGCTTTTTAGGATGTACAGTGCTTTTGCCTTTTCCATCTCTATTTGTTGTCTGGCTTGGCTTTTCAGAGTCTTATTAGACTATAAAGATAGATCTAGAATATGGAATGCACACTTTGCATCTAACTTGTAGTGTTGCTGATAGGATGATATGTTCTGTAATTTAATGCTTTTGAATGGATTGATGCCAAGAAAAAGGCAAGGCATCCATACTGGTCACTTTATTCTCAATAAAAATGTAAAGCAAATAGCAAGCACAGGTGACAGTTTTGTTGTACAAGCTTAGATTAAAAGACATCAGTGGCTAATTCTGCCACTTTCTGACATTAGGATATTTCATTTTGCAGCCTTTCCTTTCCTCTACTATGACATTTGGGTTGTAATTTCCTACCTATGTAACATTTGCAACATATTGAGAATAGTAAAATGGGATCATGGTTCGTGCAACAGACAAGCTCAAGATGTAACTTATAAGATGTTAGAGTTCTGTTATTGCCATTAGACTGCAAAGGGCATCCTCTGTGCTGACTCCAGGCTCCAGAAGGCCAGTGTGTCTTTCTTTTCACCTCCTGTTCCAAAATCACTCTTCCCAGCTGCAGCTCTTCCTGCCGATGTGTCCACATCTGCTTTTGCATCTCCTTTCCTTGGTGCTTTCCTCATTCATCTGAGCTTCATCTCATCTCCTTCCTCTTCTCTGCTTATTCACCCCTTTGCAGCTTTGTTAGGCTGCTCTCATTCTTCTCTGCCAGAACATTATCAAGGGAAGCAGAGGGCACAACACAGGCAGCTGCTGTCAGTTCTCCTGTCTGGCTCCACGGAGACCCCAGATAGACAGGAGAAAAGAAAAATTGCAACAAGCATTTCACTTGGCCCTTTAGCCCTGGGATGTTCTGTGGAGACAGCCTAATCCAGTTGAATGCAAGAACTGAGGGAGGTTAGAGCAAGGGACCATCAGGGATCTTTGCAGACAAGCTAATATGTTCCAGCTGAAAGTTTGTGAGCATTAATTTATTTTTGCAAGGCTTTGAATATCGGCAGAGGCAGAAAGCACATCCTTGATGAGATGACAAGCTGCTTCCCAAATGCTAAGCCTCCACTCTCAAGCACAGGAGACCACAGAGCTCTGCACATGGCAGAGAGATACCCCTTCACCAACTCTCCATCAACAAATTATGCTTAGGGGAAGTCTTACCTGAGGCCAGTGCACCCAAATATTTCAGGATGGCAAGTGAGTCAAGATTGCTAGCAAAGTTAGATTTCTGCTAGAAAGGCAGCCTGTGTGCAACTCCTGATATTGCTTATGGGAGAATAGGAGATTTATTACCATTTTTGTTTAATTCTCTCTGCTTCTTTGTGGTTTTGACAACAGCCCCTTCTCTATCATATACACTCCTTGGTTCTTCTGCTTTTCTCTTTTTGAAGCACCTTTGAGATATCTCAGAACCAGTCCCATGTTTCACACCTTCAGACACTGAGAAAATGATGCAACTGTTTTATGCCCCTTCACAAGACTACAGTGCTGCTTGCCTGAACAATGTTGGGTTCCCTTTCTCCCGTGACTGATGCACAGCTCTTGGGACATGACCAGCTCCTGCCTGATCATCTCTGAGACCATGTCTGTCCTGCTGCTCTCAGGTGAAGTTGTAGTGGTGGTAACTTGATTCCTACCTTGCTAGTATTTCTGACTCTCTTCTCAAGTCTGATACCCAAAATTGTCTCTTCGTGCTGCTGTGCCAGTTGATGTGCTCATAGGATGAGAGTGAATTTTTGTGGTGGATATTACAGGGTGATGAGAAAAGGTGGTGTTATGAGTCACTTGAGCTGAGTTTTTTGCTAACCTTTATGTTGCCTTGGAGGTAAAATGAGGGGCTGGCAGAATACTATCTTTCCACTTCAAAAGCCCCTCTGTCTGAAAAAATGTATCCTTCTGAGGGATTCTCATGGATAGCTAAAGTCATCACAATCTTTGTAGGGCTGTGAAACATATTGGTGTCACTCTACTATCCAAGTCAAGGATGCTGTGGTACTGCAGGGTCAGATCTGGAATCAGGGTTCTCCCTTAGCCCTTCTTTCTCCAAATGTGCTTGCTTTGCTGCAATGGTTTATGGGATGGATTCTAGACCACCAAAACTTTCTAAATGGAAATTCTGGGTGTATGAATGTCTCTCGTGTTGTGTTATGGGCCTTCTGTACTGGTGTTTTCGATTGATGTTCTGTACCTGTTCATCAGAGCCTGTTCTGTACCTGTTCATCAGAGAATGCTTTGTCTTTAAATAATTTTCCTCAGGATCTGACTTAAGTGAATAGAAATAAATGTGTGCAGAGTCAGTAGGTGTTGTGAGAGGAAGAGCAGAGCCTGCAGAACTGCCATAGCTCCACTGGCTTCATGTTCCGGTGATACAAAAAATAAAGATTAACTGAGTGGGCAAGGTGTTCAAACCTTAGGAAAACCATAGCAAGAAAGTGATTTTGGACTGACATGACTTTATTATTAACTGAATCAAGTAAAACCTGTATTCTTGAGGAGAGGGCTTTAATGTGAATTGATACATGCCTTTAGCAGAGAGATTCTTAAGTCCATTGAAGAAGACAAAATGCTCAGATGTGGAAGAATGAAAAATGTAGTGTTCGTGTGGCTATAGAAAAGGTTTTTGTTGCAGCTGAGTAATTGAAATAGAGTATTATAAAGTAGAAAACAGAGAAAGTATTACATACTTTAGACCCAGATGGGAGAACAGTGCAATATTTATTAGAGTCTTGACACTGGATCTATTTAAAAAAAAAGAAAAGCTCTCCTTGGAATTTGACATCTGCCTGGTAGCTGGATCCATTCCTGCTTTAACAGCCCACACAGAGTGACACTCTGCAAACACAACATTGTCACCTGAACAATTCACTCAACAGCTCGCTAGGCTGTCAATCACAGCAGACTCATTTCTCTTCTAAAAATTTTTTTTATACCCTCTCATTTTTTTTCTTTTGTCTCCAAGTCTTTGTTGATGTTGACAGCTCATCCTTTGGCCATCATTCATCCTGGCTACTGCAAACTTTGGAGAAAATAAAAACCCTGCTCCCCTAATCAGATTAGAGGGCCTGCAAATTGAATTCAGCCCCTCTCAGTGTCCCCTCAGCTGGCTGTCATTAGGAGCAAAGGCTGGCCCTTGGCGGAGGTCCAAACACCAGCTAACTGAATTTGAGATGCTGGAGTCTTGACAGGCCAACGAAGGTAATTGAAGAGCTGTGGGGATCTTGTAAAATTTCAGGCAGTAGGGATTACACTGGGGGGATCTTTGGGACCCATAGTTAAAAAGGGACAGAGCACTGAAAAGCAGCTCTCCTCATTGTTAAGACTGACACAGATGAAGAGAGGAAAAATATTGAAATGCAAAAATGAGGTTTTCGACTTACTGACTTCTTTGCCCCCTTCTCTGCCTCTGTCTTGACTGAATGCCCAAATCCAAGCATTGATTGGTCATAGCTCAGAAATGTCCGGAGGCCTTAGCCATTCTGTAAACATGCTGAATTAGTAAATGCTGCATTTGAATAATATTAGCTCTTTAAATGTTAAGAACAGAAAAGCAAGACTACAAACTCATGTTTAGATTTATTTTCTGAAGTATCTTATCCTGGACCCTAGTAAGTCTTTGCTCCATATAACTTTGCCTTCCAGTTCAGGTTGTCTTGCTTCAGCTGAGACCAGCTATTTCACAGCATAACACCATGTCTTGGTCACTGATGTCTCTCCTACCATTAGAATTTGCTAAATATACCAAGGCAGAGGGGAAACTCTTTTTAGCCAGTGTTCCAGCACTTGTAAGTACTTATCTTGGCAAAAATGTTTTGGATTTTATCCACATGTAGAAAGGTTCTGATGAGGAAAACATTAATGTTCTGGTCTGTCAATACTTGTGGATTTGGGACGACTTTAGAAAATTGTTTCACCAGAGGATAGGCACAACAGATCCCATAGATACACCAGAGTAAGACTAACTTCAAAAGAGAATAGCTGCACCCAACTGGGCTCCTTGAGATGCAGTATGCAGACCATGGAAGAGAAGAATCCCACTGTAAAAATGTCATATATTTTAAAAAGATTAAAACTCCTGCTGAGGCATATAGGTGGATCTGTCCTGGGCACAAGAAAGTAGCACAAAACATGCAGATGCCCTCCCTATCTATGCACCTTCCTCTTTCAGAGAGGAGCACGCTAACCCCATCAGCCTGTACCGTTGATCTGTTTGATATTACAATTATTGGTATATTGATTGCATCCTTGATTAGAAGCCCTCATGTTCACAGCTTTTAAAACTCACGCTCTTCCCTCTGCACTATCCCCCAAGAGAAAGAAGTTTTGCAAAAGAAAACCAGATTTCAAGGACTCCAGGGCTGACACACTCTCAGGACACTTCATCTGTTTCTCAGCCCAAGCCCAGCTCTATGCCAGCTACACAATTTTAGCTGAGCTACTGGTGCATATTTGGTCTCTCACCATTTAGCATTGTTATCAGCTGCCTCAGCCTCCCATCCATCATTTGAAGTACAGTTTAGGAAACCAGAATAACACAACATACATTACAGGCAGTCTTCAGCTTCCGTAGACTTTCATAGCCCTAGGGAAGGCAAAGGAACGATGCTTATTTAAAAGCAAAAAAATAAAATAAATTTCTGAGATCTTGTTCTGTTCATGCAGTGTTTTAAGTAGGACCAGAAGTGTAACCTGCTGCTGAAATTGTTGACCAAGGTCCAACTGCCCATAACTTCCCCAGGTTATATCCCCTTCCAGTAGTAAATATTTGCTTTGGACTGGCTTAATATGATAATGGGGGATTTAAGAATTTTAGCTCTTCTGATCATTTATGTGGAAGACCACATGATGCCACATGATATTCCCAGTGTGTGCTTCCTTGGGTCTTCCTGTAATTTATAAGAATTTTTCATTGTTCTTCTGCTGATGGCTGCTGCATAGACGGGGCATGCTCCTTGTGTACTGAATGGGATCTGTGCAAGGTAACAGAGTTAAACACACTGTAACATGTTCACCACCCATGGGCTGATTTAAGGGTCACAGGGTAGCCACGGTTTTGGCACTTCCCAACTTGTGAGTGCTTAACTCCATGACCTGTCTTTTATGTCTGTTCCTTTCTATTTTTCACGTTGGGATGTGGGTTAATCTTCTGTAGAGAGGAGATGAAAGGAGGAAAGAAACATGCAGGCTTATCAGTTGGAGAAGGTAACTCTAGAAACAGTTAGAAGTGTGAAGCGTGCTCTCTTTCAATAGGGAAAATTACTGGAACACCTCCATCTATTGCAGGACATCAGGATTTTCTAGGGAAAAGAAAAGTTTTCTTGTTAAATTTTTATTCTACTTTAAAATTTGAATTAATTTTCTCTCCAAGTAATTGTAAACAAAGTCCAGCTTGCTTTTTTGTTGTTGTTTTTTTTTTTTTTTTGGCAGGAGGTTATGGGTGGAGTGGGAAGGGCAGGAATGGTGTGTATAGCTGACTCTTTGCCATGGGTTTTGGGAGGAATATACGTGTACTTCGCATGGTAGGTGCAGAAGCCATATGACCTTCTTAGTTACTAGAAACCAACAAGGTACATTTTGGGCAGCTTTTAATGGCCAGAAGGGGCAGAGAAGTCTTCATGGCTTAATCATCTGCCACCAAGAATTGCTGGGTTGTGTGAAAACTGAATTCTGCTGAAGATTTATAATACAGATGCAGAGGCTTCTAGATCGTCCCAGGAACTCATTGATTCCTTTTCATTCTGATAGATCTGAAATCACTTCATGATGATCACAAAGGCCTCAAAGTAAGTTCAGGTAATCTCTTCTGTTGAATAACAGCCATGCCCTTAAATTTACCAAGTTTGAAAGCCCGATATAAAGCATTACACTGAGTGCTTTTCAGTATTTAAATATGAGTATTTGGTCCCAAACTGCAACATGGAATAATATTCCAGAACTTATCACTGGACTTGAATGCATTGTATTTAACAAACCAAACCACAGCTTTTAAATCCTTTGGTACTTAGACTCCAGTGAGAGACTCCTGATAAACTAAATATGGGTAGAGGACCCTTTTGTCTTGTCCAGGCCAGACTGTGTGACTTCAGACTATCAAATTGATGACCTCTACGCTCCTGATAACACTGCCTTCTGTAGGTCATACTCTCCATCCAGATGAGCACATATAATTCATACTTCCTTAAAACAAAATATTTCAGTGACTACTACATTTTATGTAATAGGCTGCTATATAACTGTAAAGTATTATTTGGGAAGATCAGTACTCACAGGATAGTGCAAAAGAGCATTTTTTCTTTTCCTAAACATCAATATTTTTCTCTTACAGCCTTCTCCATCTACCTACATTTCAGTCTGCAAAGAGCAATAGCCCTTTGTATAATAGGAAACTCTATCCACCCAATTCATTACTACAAAAAAACCTTTGGAAACTGTTGGTCAGCAGTGGCCAGAGTTGAAAAGGGTGCACTCTATATAAAGGAACTCAGAGGATTATGGCTTGAGTGGAGTTGCAGTGCCCCTGTGGAGCCAGGCTTCAGCTAAGCAGAATGGAAATGTGATACCTAGCAGCTCCCTCTTCCTCTTGGACAATTGTCATATACACACACCAACTGGTGTATATTCAGCTTGCTTTTTCTCCTTGGTCTGGTTGGGATGTGTGAGATTTCTAGCTCAGGTGAGGTGAGTGCAGAGGGTGTGGGGATGCTTGTGCTTCTGACTCTGCTTGTGAAGTTTGTTATTGTCCTGCAGTGCTTCTTATTCTATAAGATGCACTTCAAAAGGAGACTTGTCAGGAATCTGCCGTGAAACCACTTCAGCAGAAGCCACCCTAAAGAAGAAAACAAAAGTCACTTCAAGGGTTGTCCTTGTTTTCTAATCTCTCTTTAAGTTTGCATCTTCTGCCTGCATTTTTCATCTTCTAAAACTTGATGAATACCTCTTCCCACTGTACTACATTTCTAATAGGCAACCTCTCCAAAGTGGCCTTGTGTGTGTTGGCTGTACAGCTGAGTGAGGCCTCACTTTGTGTAATGGTTTAATTATAATGTCAATGTGGATTCATTAGCATGACAGCTGTCACTGTAAATGGGTGAGCAGGGAGGCTTTTGGACCCCCTGGGGTCAGGGTAATTGATGTAGTGAACAGAATACTGTATTCACTGAACAATGGGATGGGTTTCCATTCTGACCCGGGAAGGGCAATCAGCATAAGCGGGGAATCGATAGCAGCTGAATTTTCATCCATGATCAGATTGATTCAACCATGTTAACCTCCATGTGCAGATTATATTCTGCTGGAGCCTGGGTGACTCTAGCACACCCTGAAGCAGGACAGGCAAATGCTGATGCTTTCATTTTTAATATAAATCTTGAACAGACACAAGAGCAGCTGCAGTTTTGCTCCACCACTCTGATCAGAGGAAAAGGGGATCTGCCTGAACATCTGGAGGCAGTTCTTTATGTTTGTTTTGCCATTGCTTCCCCATTTCTTACTCTTCTTGACATTTATTCTGCAGTTTGTCTTCCCTTGCCAAGTATGCCTTTGGAAAATGAGCAATACTGTTCTATTAGCTAACAGCGCAGTATTGCTCATTTTCCTTAAAGGAACTTGCCCCATGGAGTAGCATCATATTTGTGCTTCCTTTATGGGAGTGCTGGTAAAGGTTTGTGATATTTGATACATACTACAGGTTTGTTTCTCTGCAGGTCCACTACAGATCTTCTGTTGCTGTTTCTCCAAATGGAGTTTATGTCATGCTGACAATTGCTTCCTGTAGTATTTTCTCATTTAATTTTTTTTGTCTTTTTAATATTACTTGTACTGTTGACCAAACATGTAGACAAAAGAAATATTGCTGGAAAGTGCAAGAGTTAAGAAAAATAAGGTGTTATTGTACAATTTGTAGATGTCTTCTGTAATATTTGTAAGGTAACCTGAATACTAAATTCGTTCCTCTGAGCACTGAGCTAGGTAAAAATAAGTTAAAGCAAAGAAACTGAGTAAATTATACTTAAAGGTGTAAGTGACACCACTGTTCTGAGGTATCTTTTATTTCTTCCCTGACAAGGCAAAAAGTGCTTATTAATTCTTTCACTGATGACAGAGAGGTGTATAGAGACTTCCTTCTGTCTTACAAGATAAAAAAAAATCCATAGTTTTCCATGAAAATAGAATATCCTTGTTTGAAATCATACTGAATAATAAAAGTTAGCAGATGTATGGCAAGACTTTTAAACTGCTGACAGCCTCCTTTGTCCTCTGCAGCCATGGTTCTTTCCGCAGCAGAGAAACTGCCTGTATTTTGGGGAAAAGCACACTTCAGTACAAGTGATTCATTACCATAGCTCTCTGCTGGCTCTGCTTATAGTCAAACTTGAGTTTTGGTCTCCTAAGGCTGACCCTTCCACATAAGGCTGATGTTGGGAGAAGCCTGGCCCTTGCCGGACCCTGCCTCCTCCAGTGCTCTGGAGCTCGGGAGACTCAGATGTGTTTCAAGGCAGCTCAGGGGATGTGTCTGGAAATACAGAACACAGATGATGGGTGTAGGAGAACCGTCTGCAGGGAGAGAGGAAGTTCATATACCTGGGGATTCAAATGGGCAATTAACATCAGTACTGGTGAGATCTGGCTGAAGTAGAAACTCTGAGGCCAGAAGAGCACAGTACAACAGGACTTTGTGACACTTAATGGACATTAAAATGCACAATGAGGTGGGTGGAAGAGTGTGTGTGCTAGGGTGTGCTGAATGGCCACTGTGTCACAGGCTCTTCTCTCACTTTTAAAGTTACTGCAACTACCAAAAAGACCAGGGTCCTTGCTCTTGGAGAAATATCACTCAGCTCCCTTGGTGAGGACCACACTCCAGGCAGTGCAGGGCTACAAGGCCAGGGGGAGAGATTTGGTGTCAGGGACTTCTGTAGAGCTCTTCCAGCAACTTGCTTCTGAACACATCTGAGAACAGGAATTGCATGAGGAATCAGTATACTCAAATGAACATTTTTTCCTCTCTAACACCCCAACATAATCCTAATTTTGTATCTCTGGCATTTTCAGGCTATCTTTTTAGTTTCTAAATCTGAAGAAGCTCAAAATTATTGGGTGCTAAGACATATTGATAGCCCTTTATTTGCCTTCTTTGTCACCATGGGCAGAGATCTTTCTGCTCTGCAGGGACTGATGGAGTTTTGATTAGGAGATGTTGACATTTGGAGAGAGGACAGCACAATTCTTCCTCCCCATAGCCCACCAGACAAAGTTGGGATTGTTGAATACCAAACTTTCCATTTCCACCTGTCACACTATTCCTGTTTAGCTGTACATTAAAGTGCAACAGAAGAAAGGCTGTACAAATAATTTCTGTCCCCAAAAGGGATTATTTGTTTCTTGACAAAAGTCACTCAGAAGAGTCAAAAAACCCCAAAGCCTCTCCTGCCTTGGGCTGCTTAACTTTTGAGGGGAGGAGAGTGAAAATGGTCTGAAATAACCAAGTATTGAAATGGGAAGACTGTATTTGGAATGACTGTCTCAGTCTGATAGGCTGCCCTGGTTCCGTGTTTTGGGGGTGTTTCACTGTGTTTATGTAAACATTGTCTTTAGCTGCTGATTATGCTGGCTTTCTAGGCATATGTAGTGTGGGTAAATGCTTTTTTTAGTTAGAAGTGTATCATTGGAAGCAGATTTCAGAAAAATTAAATTAATGGACAAGAAAATAGATACTTTCAGTAGCAAGCAAATTATGTGAGGGATTCTAAATTTGAACCAAAACTTGACAAACATGTTTTCCAAACACTGGGAAAGTGACACTGCAGTTGGTTTGCTTTAGAGTAAGGGAAAGCACTGCAATAAATGAAGATCCCTAAGCACACATAGGGGCTGGAGGTTGGAGTTAACCTACTGGTCAGGGGACAATTGTTAAAATCCTCTGTTAAAAGGAAGCAACTTCCATGATTAAACTGGACTTGTATAATTCATCAAAAGGGCGTTCTCTGTGCCTGTTCCACCAAATGTAGCAATCTTCTTGGGTTTAACACCGCACATTGGAAACTTGTGTTTAAGATAGATACAGTGGATATTAACCTGTACCTGGTTAAAATGCAAAAAAATTATTAATATTGATAAGGGATAGAGAAAGGAGAAAGTAGGGAGAGGGCACAATCATATTGACTCCTGAGGCTTGTGTATGCACACACACATGGTGTCGCCTCTGTTGGTTGCATAAGTGCTTTTAAAATAATGAAATTACTTCCATCAGAAGGAGGAGAGAGATTCTTTTGTGATATGGCTTTTGGGGAGGGGGGAGGGGGAGTAGGAAGGTTTGCTCTTGTGATTTAAAAATATCTATGGCTGTATTTATACCAGCCAGGGAAGTTGTGTTGCCAAGTCTTTTAAAGCTTACAGAGGAAACGCAACACAAAGCAAGAAAAATATCTGTGGAAGTACTTTAGAATGAGCTCCAGAGGGGGAAAAAAAAAGAAAGAAAATTCCAAATGCTGCGTACTGTGTGGTCTTTAGAGGACTACTTTGAGGGAAGGAAGAAGAAAGGCTGTATAAAATACAAATGTACATACGTACGCCTCCTGGCAAACTGGCCTGACGGTTGTGACCAAAAGCAAGAGGCTTTTGAACTTTTGATTTTATTTGTTTCTGAAAAGAAGGAAGAGGCCCTGCTGCAATAACCATCTTCCTAAGTTTCTATTTTGAATAGTGTCAGAATTAAAGAGAGAGTGTACAGCAGGAGAAGATGTTTCATTTGGAGGAGGAAGGGAGAACCCTCCTGTGAAGAGTTTCCGATTTGATTAGTGTTGGCTGAGGTAGGTACTAAGAAATCAGGGGTCACGTGCAGTGGGTTTGGTGTCGAATGGCTCAGCCAGAGCCATCATATAAGTAGAGGTCATAGAAGCAGCCCAGACTTGCACTGGGGAGGGCACCAGTCTGGGAAGTGGAGGGGCCCACACAGCCAAGGTGAGGACTCTCATGGTCTGTGTGACAGGAACTGTGCACCATGACAGGGGGCAGTCCTTCCAACAGCCCTTCTGCCTTTTCCCTTCTCCACAAACCGTGATTCATAACCACTTTCATCTACTATTTTTGGTCCCAATCCAGGGAATAGTCTGGCTATGACTGAGCGGTATTATATTTCTCTGGGCACTCATGACAGTAGTTGAACGTTTTTGAGAACAACCACCCTCTCCACCAGTCAAGAACAACTGGGCAAGTGAAACTTCTGTGCCTCCTGACTAAAATATTTTTTCCTCCATGATGGAATAAGGTACCATTTCTATATAACTAGATGTGGGCACAAAGTATTTTGTAGTCTCCTGAGAAACGGCAACGGAAAAATTATTTCTTTAATGACACATGCTTGTATATGAATTTACCCTTCAGAAAAGAAATAATATCAAGTGAGTTTTTCCCTAGCTTATAACTGTTTACTGACTAGCACCTTTCCTCTCCTTCTCCCTAGCTAGCCATAAGAAATAGAGCCTACCACAGCTGACAGCAAAAGCAGCTGCTGCATGTCTGCAGTGCTCACATTTGGCTCTTGCTATCCAGGGTTCTGCCATGCTGCCAATGTGTTGAAGAGGTTAATGTGAGCCTCAGAAACGTGCCTAGGAAATCAGTCACATGGACTGACCATCCCCTTTCAACTGCTTCCGTGTTTGAACAGTAAGTGGAATGTATAGCTGTGATCGACTTTTTTCTTGACAGAAGCTGTAAATTCAATGTAGTACATGACTTTTTTTCCTACATGAAGTGTCTAGGAAAATGTGTTTCCAGTGGTAAGATGGCCCATTTATTTGCCTGTGAGAAATAGGCAGATTAGGCAGAAATTCTAATTTAAAAAAGGATGTTATTCAAGTAACTACTGAACAGTGCAAAGAATAAACTGACTTTCTTTTTTATTCAGACCTCTTCTGACAAGGGGACTCTTATGTAAGGGATTGATGCATCAACAAAATCTATGTTACATCACTGTGTTTCAGTCTCCCTGCCCAAGGATGATGGCATACACAAACATATATAACCTCAGAGCTGATGTAGGCTGTTAAAAATAAAGCTAAGACCTTCTTTCCTAAAGCCCTTCATTCTTCCTTAAGAGTCCTGTTTTCATTTCCCTCTTTCTCCTCTGACTGTTAGGCATTCTCCCTGAGATCCTGGGGACTGTCAAGAGAAACGATGACATGTCTTCTATGGCAAGTAGACCAGAAGTCTGCAGTGGCAGAGTCAGAGCTGATTGCCTATCTTATCTCAAGTCGCTGGTCTCTAATTCAGGCTTTGGCAAACAACTACTAGTCCTGGTTTCTTTCTGGAGCTACAGGTTAGTGTTTAATGTATTACTTTTCTGGGACTTTGCCTATCAAGAATGAGAAAAAAACCTTTTGCTTTTTTTGATACCATCTGGAAAGGGACTCAAATCAAAATTTCAGGTCCAGAGAGCCCAGAAGGTGAGAGGGTGAAGGACAGGGGACATTGCCTGTCACTGAGGACCTATTTTTCCTGTAGCCGCCCCTGAATGATGACAGGCCACAATGTACCAAATAGTAGATAAACTTCAAATCAAACAGAATTATGTCAAATTGACTTGAGAGATTCACTTTGTCCTTGACCAGTGGTGATCATTTTAAAATGTGTTTATTGAAGTGAGATCCTTGCCAAGAAGGAACCATAATACATAGGAAAGTCTTCCTTTGTCATTAACCAGCTTTCCTTCATCACTATGCTGTGAAAGAGGTTTCAGAGCAGTCCAGTATCAATACCTATCCTCTGTGACCCATAGGTCACCCCCCAAGGGTGACAGACAAATAGTGTCTGTCTGCAGGACAAAATACCACCTTACCTGAGACATCCAGGCAGTTTAGTTCAGTATTATGTCTTTTCTATGCCACCAGATGAGCAAGATGCTCTTAAACTTGCAAGAGAACTAAGTGTAGCTTGCATGGTCTCATTTTCAGAAATTCATGGCTGTAAATTTAGACTTCTTGGTGTGGTCACAGTCTGGCTGTTTAGAGAAAATGGTGTGACCATACACCTTTTTTTGATAGCATCTACCTGAACCATAGAAGTTGGTATGAAACAACAGGCTGTATGGTTATCTACAAATCCATCGCATGAGCCCATGGGCTGCAAGGCTAAATTTGACTCAATGCATCTTGTGTCTGTGTTTTACTCAGAAGGAACAATCTGTCTTCAGAAAAAGATGGGGAGAGGAACTGTTGGTGGAGGGTAGAATAACTTTGCATACTAGGAGGTGATCACAGATATTTCCTGCTGCTGGTCCTAGATTATTTCCTTATGTGGTAGTTCAAAGATGCCATGGAAATGGTAAACTAGCATGAGCAGTCTGGTTAGCATGATGAGCAAACTTTTGTTTGCATGTTGGTAAAGAATGCTCTAACATTTCTGGGTGCTGACTCTCGGACATGTGCATCCATGCTGTTGTATTCAGCACAGTGTTACAGCAGCCTGCCCTGTCCTGCCTTGCAGGAGTCCAGTCCATGCACCAGTCCATCTCTCATAGATGCTGAAGTCAAAAGATTCATTGAAGGTTTTTTTCTGAGAGAGACATAATGATACAAATATGCTGTCTCCACATTATTACAATCAGGCATGGTCATGAAGCCTAGGATAAAATATTTTCTGTTGAAAGTGATCTTCAGTGATCACTACGTGTAGTATAATGGCCTGGTCACTTCAGGAGTGACTAAAAGTTAAAGCACATGGCATGATATTTAACATCATGCTAATCTTTTTTTTGGTGGTAGTAGTTTCTGTAGAATACTGCAATCAATACACTCCCTCAGAGAAATTCCATCACAGAATGAAAAATATCATGTTACAAAATTTGAATAGAAAATTTCTGCTATGCAGGTATACTTTTACATAAGCAAGGCTCCACCCTGTTTTAGTATATCACTGTAGGGCAGGAGTATTTTTGAAGTCTGTCTCCCACATGTCCCCACTTAACATGCTTTGGTTTGTGTTGTGAGGCAGTCCTGGAGGTCACAAACCTTGTTTTTTTTCTGTGTGGACTGGAAGCAGAGGATGTGTGACCAATGTGCTCCAGCTAATGGGTTATCTAAGTCTGGGGTAACTGGGTGAGTGCCAGGCTGAAGGACCCCTTTATCTGAGTGCAGTGTGAAGCTGGGTTCTCTCCACCATTTCCTTAGCTCTGCAGATCCCCTCCTACTGCAGCGGAACTGCTTGCTAGTGCATACCTGCCCTTCATTTTTCCTAAGATTTTAACTTGTGGCACATGTTGTTTTCACTTGCTTCCTTTTTATTGCTTCAGTAATTTCATGGATTATTGAAACCTGACTACCTCAATCCATGGATTGTTTTTGGTTGGTTGGTTTAAGCTTTCAGTGGCTTCTGAGGTTTGGCTGTTTTGTCTCTACCGTACTTTTACCAGAAACTGGACATCATCTACAGCTTATTTTGGAAGCTGATCAATCTGCTGCTTCTGCCACGTTCCAAACACCTCAATAGTTGCTTCTATATTGTAGTATGTGTTAATCAGTCAAGTCTGGTCTCCCTGTCTAGCATGACACTTTTGTGTGCAGGTCTATCACGTGCCCAACTGTGCAGGAAACTTGCTCAGGGCAAAATCTCTGGTCAGACAAAGCCACCAAGTAACTTAATGGTACATTATCTACTGATTTTTAAAATTTTTTTTATTAGTCCATACAGAAAAATCAAGGCCTGGTACTCTTATGAAAAGCCTGGTTTTGTAACACTAATACTATGCATTTTGTGGCTTCTGAACAATTCTGTTCTCTGGTCTCAATTCAAAACCTCTTCTGTTTATAATGATGTGTAACACCAGATTTATTGCTGTGTTTGCATCATTATTTGAATGATTGGGATTCTAACATGTTGCTCTCTAATTCAGCATTGGTATATGCATAATGGGTGGGATTTTCAGTAGGGACTGCTATTACTCTAAGCCTTTTCCTGTTGAAGCTTATGCAGTCTTAAATCTGCTCTTAATAAAGTGGATGAGTCTCACTTCTGATGACGAGGAAAGAGTTTTACCAACAGTCATCACTTCCTCAAAATCTTTCTTGTTATAAATATAGAGTCATCCTGTTCTCAGCCCCAAATAAAGTAGGGCCAGATTTCTATGAAGTACTGACCTACTTCATAGCTACCACCTGTGTGTAGTGTTGTGGTACAAATAATTAACACTTCATGTGTATGAAGTCCTAGCTGTTTTATTTCAAGCCAACAAGCCAAAGCCTATAACATTTGGCTTGAATGCTCTTTTACCAGTGCTGGAGTATGTGTGATATTTTACAAGCATGCTACTAATCAACTTGCCCTCTGATTTATGTTTCATTATTGAGAGAGCTGAAACTGTTTAGATAATTCACGGGCAAGATACTGATGCTTTCTGTTAGTGAAATAAAAAAAAAAGTAAGATCTATCAGCATGTAATATGACCATAAAATTAAGCACAGCCACGGCATCCCAAACCAGACCAGTTGAATCATTGCAAAAATGCATTTGAAACCAGGCTTTCGCTTCCAATTCTTGCAGTACATCAGGGAAACTTTCAACTGCTCCCTGGTAACAATAGCCTTGGCTCCTGACAAACTGGTGGGAAGGAGGAGAGGAAGCCTTTGCATTTTTAGTGTTGAGACAAAAGAAACATGATTTCTTGTAAGTGGAATTAGCCTTGAGCATCTTGAGGTGGATTTTGCCTGTATTCTCTTTCTGATATAGCACACCATCCTTACCACATGCTGCCATGTGACTGCTGTGCAAAGCACTTTCCACCATGACACCTAATTTTGTGGTTTATGATAGCACCTTACTAAACTCAGAGAGGCAGCAACTTGTGCCTGAAGCACAGCAGCAATTTTCTTGGCCTTTACAGTGAACCAAAGATAAAGGGTGTCTTGGACGAGCCTCCCTGGTGCAGGAGGATCAGCACTTGTGGCTGCTCTGCTCAGCCACTGATGACAGATGCCAATCACTCAAATGCACAGCAGATAATGTGCTGAGGATGACATCTCTGTCCCTCTTCGGACCCAGCAGCGCCCTGGAGGCCAGATGTATGGTGTGTCCCAGCCCTGTCCACTCTGGCATGGCCATGAGGAGAGGCTGCCAAGCCCCACTGTGGGATCAGAGAACTGAGGCATTTCCCTTCTCCTTCCAGGCCAAAGTGTTTGGGTAGTCCCACTCAGATCAAAACAGTTGCTCTCATGGTCAGGATCCTCAATTGACCTTGTTATCTTTACAATGACCTTATTGGTCAGATAACACACAGTGCCTACAAAAGGACCTAAGCTAGTTAATATTTTGAAATCCTAGTCTTGATCCAGCCCCTAATGGTTAAAGGAGTATTGAGTATTTTTTCTCAAGGCCAAGGCCTTGAGAAATAAGATTTTAGTAGCAGAGTGACACAAGCCATCCTCATTACACTTTCCCTCATCAAAAAAAAACCCAAACTGCAATTTGCTCTGTTCTGTTTACCAGAATATCTGAATAGCTCTTCATGGTCTCAACTGTCATCTTACATATGCTAATACAGTAGTTATTCAAAGAATTTCACTCGTTCATTCATTAAAACTAAGGATTTTTTTGGATGGAGTACAGAAAGGCCAAAGTTTGTCTTGGATGCTGAATGTGACTGAAAATTGGCTGATGTTTTTTATGCTACATTAGACCTTTAAATGAGCTTGGATTGGAGAGCATGGTACATGGACCATGCATGCAATGAATACCCTTCTTTTTGCAGCATGATGTCAAGGTGTGTGCAGCATTTTAATGCCTTGTGTCAATCTTGACAACTGCTCTTCAAATTCCTGCAAATTAAATAACCAAGAATAGCTCCAAATTCACAATGATCTGAGGACAAATTATCTTAGAAATTGCTGTGATCAAGAAATATCAGAGCATGTAATACAGTCAAGAGATGAAAGAAGCCAATGCCCACCACGTGCTTAAATAATTCAGCGGATGATAAGCCACCCAAGCTGCCTGATGTGGTTTGAGGTGAAGATCCAGAAAAGTGCTTGACTTTGGACCTGAGTGTGGAGGAGCACCTGGGATCTAGACTTTGCTATGCAGCTTGGCTGTGGGAGACAAAAACACAGGTTTTGAAGGTGGGGTGCAAGGGTCAACAGGTCACAGCCTGTTGCTTCTCATGGTGGTCAGTTACTGTGCCGTGGGTGATGTGGTATAGACTCCTCATGCAGCACAAGGAAAATTCAGGCTGCTCTAGCAACACAGCTCATAGTTCCAGGTACTGCACTTGCAACTATCTGAGGCCTGCAGATTTCTAGCCCAAAACACTTAGCTCCTTCCAGTGCTTGGCCCATTTTGATCCTTCTGACTTTACCAGCCCCTGCAGTCCCTTAAGTGAGTGTGCTTGTATTTTCCTTCCCTTTTCTCTCAGCTAAAAATGACTTCAAACTATTTTGGCACTTTCTCCTCTATGGTGAGAATTTGGCCGGGGTCTCTCTGGGAATAACTATCAGCTACTTGCAAAAGAGCCCAACCTCTCTGAGCCTGCCTGTGAGCCAAAGCTTTTATCAGAGAAGTTTAATTCTCTGTAGCTCTGCCATGACTCTTTTTCTCTCTTGTTGCCTCTGCTGGGTTAGATGGTGTGATTTAGGACTGACGCCTGGGAAGGTCAGGGTGAAGGCTTCTTCCCTGAGGGAGGTGGGCAAGGGACAGCCTTCCTCTTCACACCCTGAGAGAATGTGCTGGAGAAATACAGCTAGGAGTTTGAAAGGGGAGAGGGCTACCTTCACCTCTGTGTTCCCAGCTACTGAGGAGGATGTTTGCCACTCTGTTGGGGCTGTGGGGGCACCTGCCCCCTTTTCCCCAGACTTCGGCTCGCCCCTCCCCAAAACTCATCTTCAAAGTCCTTTGTCCAGTTACACCGAGAAAGCTGTAAATCTGTGCCCTTGTTTAGTGTGGCATGTACTCTGCCTCTAATCCAATTTCCCTTCTGTTTGTTCTCTGTACAGCCTCATTTGGCCTGACAGCTATTTAATAAACCTATTTGCTTTTCTTTGACATGAGGCAGAAGTGGTGGGTGTTGAAGAGCCATAAGGCCCTAGCGGACAATGAAACCCTTTCCCACTCAACACTCTTCCAGCTCAGCACAGATAAATTGTGTAGAACTGGGAAATTAACTCATCCTATCCTAAAATAAAAAAACAAAATAAAATTAAAAAATAAAAGGAAGAAAGAAGAAGAGAGCATTCACAGTCTGGTCCACAATCTATTCAAGTTCATTTCTTACTCCTAAGTGAAGAGTTCCTCTCTGTCAGTGCAGATCCACAAGGTTGTAAGGTGTTTGAAGATGATTATTTATTCACCTTTGTCACCTATAAGAAAGCAAAAAATTCACAGACACTGGCATTTATAAAAAAAATTTCCAGCCTATTGTATGAAGGAACAACATTAATCTGAGAAGTTGAGAGAAACTAGCCTGGTAATTTACACACCACAGAGATGTTTTACAAAACGTCCAGCTTAGAGACATTTCCATTTGGTTTTCATGTATTGTTTCTGTGCTCAACTTTCTCTGTACACTCTTCCCTCAAACTAATGTCGACTTCTAGAGCACTGCATCAGGTATCTTTCGGGCAGACTCTGTTTTCATGCAGACCTTTTATGGCTCAGATGGAAGACACACAGACTCTGCAGTGGTGAAGAGGGTAAATTATTAATATTTAGATATATAGCTACATACAGGAATTGAGAAAGATTTTTCTTTTGATGAAATTAAAATATAAAATAAACTTTACAAAAGTTTTAGCTTCTTAGTACTCTGCAAATTAAGGAAGAGGCTTTCTTGGTCTTTATCTCTTTTAATGATCTGGCATATATACATATATGTGTAAAATTCAAATGACAACTACCTACATTCCAGGGTAGCGGAAAAAAACAAATGTGAATTTTGAGTCTGCGTTTCTTTTGGGTGTAGACTTAGTGATAACTGAATGACAGATTTAGAAAGTAGAATATTTCCTGCCAATCATTCCAGCTATTTAATATTGGGTAATTGTTTCTTAAGTGGGCTTCTGTATTGCTGCCTGTAGACTTTCCTTCTGGAGCAGAGCCTTACTGAATTGGATGCTGTATAGAGACACAGTGAAAAGAGGTCTTTCCCAAAGAAGCAATACTGAACATCCACAAGGAGCCATTCGTTTGACAACACAACATGAACCTTATCTGTGTTGTAGTCCCAAGCTGATTAGAAACATCAGGGATGGATGGACTCAGTTATCCTCCTCCTTATTTTGTTTCTTGTATATTTCTGATAGGGAAAATGCAAATTAAATATCACTTCCTCATATCTCTTTCAACTAACACAGCAGGTATTTTGTTATTTTTATGATCTTTCCTTCAAAGCCACATTTTCTATGATGCCATAGATACGTGTTCAAAGCAGGACTGTTCCTCTTCAACGACATTGTGCCCAAATCTTACCTTTTAAAACTATTCTCAGTCATAAGAATTTGAAAAGATACCTGAGAAGTATTCACTTACAAATACACAAATACAACTACTCCAGTATAACATTTTTCTTTGAAGTTCCTGTCTTGCTTCATTTTTGCTGCAAAGGAGTAAGGTCAGCACCAGCAGGAAGACTAGCACTGCTCCCTGATGTCATGTGGGAGCTATATCAGCTGTGGCAGCACCTATCCACAGTGAAAGGCCAAGTGGCAAGCTGAAATATGTTAGAGAAAAGACTTGCTGGCAGATTGATGGAGAACGCTGACATATTTCTGTAAACCACAATACAAAGGGAGTTAATCAAGATCAGGAGGAGTGTCTGTCTTCTTAAGAAGTCATTTCCCACCTCAATTAGCTGGCAGTTTAGGCAAACATAGGCAGTGGTTAGCCCCCATCAGTCTGAGTGATGCTTTCTTGAGCAACTCTTATACTCCTGCCTTCACTGAGTCTCTGTGACAATGCCGCTGGCCACTGGCACACCTTGTCAGCAAGCCAATAAATCTTTATTGACAGCCTTAGCTTCATGTTTGGCTCAACTAATGCCCCCTCTTAAGGCAGAGAGAAAGAGGAGGAAATATCTAGGCTCAGCATGCACAATGTCTATCAGAGGTCTGGCAGGGATTTAATTTCTTTGTTATAGTGATTGTCACATTTTACAAGCCTGTGTATGTCTCTGATGCTGGACTGCTCTCTTTCAGGATATGTTTTTTCTCTCCTCCTGTTTGTATGCTTGTTTGGTGTTTCCTCTTCTGGAGTGACCAATGTCCTAATTCTGCAGTGTAGTCAATGGGAGCTCTTTGAAGAAAAGCAACTTCTTGTACAAAATGATGAAAAAAAATCCCCAAGACTAGTGATCAAGAGGGGGAAAAGGAGCCTTCAGGCTTGTAAGCCTAAACAAAGGCAGGCAATAAACATGTGGTAGAAAGGGATGATTTTTTTTTAACCTTTTTACTGTAGTCTCTGATATTATCCAGAATAGGTTACAGCCCTTTTGTTTTTCACTCTCTGGTTTTGGCAGACCTCTGCTCCCAAGCTGCAGTAATATGTTTTTCCCACTGTCTTTTCTCCAGTTTTTGGTGTCCCTTGGCATAATGAAATTCTGTGAATTTTCCTTTCTGCCTGACAAACACCCTGTTATTGTTTTGGACCACACTGGAGGCTCTTTGCAGTGAAAGGTCTCAGGAGTAGCATGCAATACACTGACAAATTAAGTAGTACGTTTCCAGGTCTAGTTTCCTAGTCTCCTACCTTGCAAAGAGTAAATTGAACTGTTTTTTTCTTTTTTTTCTTACTTTGGGTCACCCTTTGATGTTCCAGATTTTAGAGAAAAATAATATTTTTTTCTTTCTTGTCCATGCACAATGAGAATTCCTTTAGCTGTGCTAGGTACATATTCTGGGTGAATGCTGATGGTGCACATAAAGATTGAACTGGGTGCCAGCAGCAGGCACTGAGACTCATCCATGGACTCACCCATGTAGAAGGGTTGTCTGAATGGCTCTTATCACCCAAGGTAAACTGAGCTGCTTTAATGGCCCCAGGTCAAATTCAGGCAGCTATCATAAGTAATTTATGCAACTACTTTATTTAATTGATAGACAGTCATCTAATTAGGAACTATAGAATGCAGTATGAACTCAGTTGAAAGTTTCCTCTTTCCTACACCTTGTATTTGGAGCTACTTCATTACCAAGAATAAGTCAAGAATTAGTAAAATCTCCCTGGCAGAAAATTAGTTTGTATGAAAATACAAGTTTATTTGGGGAAGGGGTTTGCAGACCTGTTGCAGGAGAAGCAGGTGCTGATCTCTTATCTCTGTGTCATTGGGAAATGCTGCACAAGGATAACATCCAGGTATTGCAAGGAACAAGTGTTTTGCAAATGGGGGTGCAGGAAAACCACTGCTGAGGCTGTGACAGTACATTTGTCTGTGTGACATGGATGGCTGTCCAAGGGATGTCCTTGTGCAAGTGTGTGGCTCCATTGGGTATCTGGGAGTAAAGGGGCAAAAAAAAGAAAATCTCTTCTGCCCTGTACATGGTGTTTTTTAGTTGTAGACCACAAAACAGGAATGCTGCCTTCTGGTGTTGGACCCTTCTGAATGATGGATTTATGCTTCAGTGCTGACCCTTCTTGGTAGCACCCAGGATGTTTTGGCCAGTGCTCCTATGGCTGCTGACAGACAAAGGGGTCATGGAGGTAGTCTTGCAGTGAACAACTCAGCCATAGTGGTGCCTCATTAATCGTTGCTGCTAAATAAGATTGGGGGCCCAGTTTTCATGCTTGGCTCTTCTGTTCTTTGCACCAGAGTGGTCAGGAGCCACTGCACTGCAAATACTGGTGTCACCAAAATAAAAGTTTCCCTGAGGGAGAACCAAGCCCTGAGTTTATTTCTTCTTAGAGAATTCTTGGTTGTTAGGTCAGGGAATATTCTTCACTCCCAGTGCTGAGGTGCTACTTAGCAGATGGAGCATGTCCCTTTATCTGATCCTTCACCTGAAGGAAGACACCAAAAAAACCCCAAACTATTTCTGCCCTCCTGGAAAAGCAGCTCCCTGCCAATGAGATTAAAATATCACTGGCACTAGACATTAGTCTAAAGAATATTTATTTTCTGACAGCAAAATATTCCCCTCTTGCCCTTTCTTATCTCCTAGCTTCTCCTTGTTCCAGCCTCAGCACCTCGTTACTGCTGGGAGCATGGCTGCCCCGACTGAGCCACCTCTGTGTCATCCCATCCCACCTCTCCCCTCTTTTTGGCAGGTCTTGGCACTAATTAGAAGCATTAACGCTTTGCAAAGGATCGGCCAGGAGCTGCATCTGGCATGGCACAGGGTGAAGCTGCCAGGGCCCTGGTGAGTGCCAACCATGGAGGATGCTGGCAGCTCCCTGATGCACCTGTGTTGATGGGAGAAGCCCTTTTTGGGTCTGCAAGGCCATGTGGAAACCACGTGAAATTCCAAATAAGCCCCTTTTCCTCTCCCTTTGTGGGCTAGAGGGAGGTGAACTGTGGCTGCCTCATGCCCAGTGCTGCATGGACCAGGTATGAACACTTTTTGGGGACAGCCTCTGCACATCAACAGGAGAAAATTGTCACAATAGCTTGCAGGACAATCTTGTCTGAGAGGCTTTTGATTTGTGCTAGCAAGAGGTTGGAGATGTCAATGCCTTCATTAAATAGAAAAGATGGCAGCACACGGACATCTTCACAATGCAGGCCTCAGACTCCGGAGAGCTGGGAATGAAGCTTTTGAAATCCTTTTTTCCCCTTCATCCATTTCCTCTTTAACATGTTGACCCCAAAACACTGGCAGTGCTCGAAAGGGTTGGCACATCAGCACTCAAACACAAGACTCTCTATTATTTCAAATTTATGCCTTAGAGCAGAAAAGATTCAGCTAAGCCTTTGAAGCATCACGTAGCATTTTTCTCAAATCTCTTTCTTGTGCTGGGAGTCTCTTTGGTGGGAGGCAATAACAAAAAATATTCACTTGGGTGTCTAGAGGGGCTGATGCAATGTGGCAGTTGTCAGAGTTCCTCTATGCTGTAAAACTGCCCACTCAATGCATCACCACAGTCTTTCAGAACACCAGATTTATAGTGATTGTGTATGTTATGTCCTAACAGTGTTATCCCAAGAGGAGTGTTAAACACAAATTCATGCAATAACTTGAGATGGCTCTTGTCATCATCAGAAGTTGAGGGTAAAATATTTTAACCTGCAAGTGTAAGTCTGCAATCCTGGAATGCAGTGACCAGGGTACGCTTCTAACAATTGCAAGGAGGGGATCAAACATTGAGAGCAGGTTTGAAAGATGAAGATACAACAACCTCAGACATCAGTTTAAGCCCCCCCATGGAGTATCCTACTGTGATCTACCCCGAATGCTAACCTCCGACACCGCATATTCGCATTTCCCACTGTATCTGGAGAAGCATCCTGGAGAGCAAGGGATGAGGCTGCTCTGTCCTAGAGCTGCTTCCCAGTGAAGTGATGCCATCCTGCTCTGTCTCACCCTTATTTTGGTGCCTGTCTCAAAAAGAGTCACTTGAAATGTGGCTAAAAGGTGAATTCTGCAAGAACCCCTTTTCTCTGAGAGGGTTGAAAAAGTTTTATCCCTTGGTTTAACTGAGGCTTTTGCTATCAGCTGGCAGAACTTGCAGCCTTTTCCTGCCTGGCAGCTGTAGACAGGGAATTGCTGATAGCCTGTCTGAAATCTGTCTCTTGCTCTGAGTTGACTCCAGAGCTACCTTGTCTGGCGCAGTTATAAGCTCTGTGAGATTTATACATTTAAAAAAGGGTGGGGGTGGGAAGAAAAAAGTCTGGCCTAACCTCAGAGTCCTATGAGACTGCAAGAGGAAGCAAACTGGAACCCATTTTCCTATTTCTTCCTTGGCCTTATCCGAGAACAGCCAGCCTATCTGTAAGTGGCAACTGTGGAAAATGTGCTCTGGCCACTTGGTGTGAAAGATAGGCAAGACTCCTAAAAAATCTTCTCCACAGCTTATCACCTTTCTGCTGGCTCCACAGCAAACTAGTGCCCCGGTGCAGAAGGAAACTGGCTGTCTGTAAGGCTGGACAGGGCCTCATCAACAACTGATAAGCTCCCCTGTGAACATTCAGGCTCTTCAGGGCTTACTGTCCTTTCAAATACCACAGAAGCTCTAGCTGGGCAGATTCATACATATACACATGTACATCAGTGCAGTTGGTATTTAACGCCATGCATCTGGTTTTCCCTCGCCCTTTTTGCTGTTTTGGGGATGCTGCTCCTGTATCATTTGGATGTAAGTGTAATAGGCCTGTGTAGCATGCTTTTTAGGGTTGGATAGAGGTATTTAAAGATAATTCTTCTACCAGTTCCCTGGTTGTAGTGCAAAACTGTGAAAATTCATCTTGCCACTAAAATAGCAGTAGGAATAGAAGAATTGAGGGAGTTCTCATTGTGGTTTTGGGAAAGAAAATGTCCACAAAAAAATTTACGTCTGACTGTTGTTCAGGTCTAGGTTATTGAAACTGGGCCATGGAAAGTGTGACAAGCCATTGTTCAAGTTTCATTTTCTGCTATGATTTCAGTAAAAACAGAGAAGTAGCACTACAAAACAATCCTCTTCCATGGAACAAACCAGTTTGGGTAAAGCAGTTATATAGCCAGTTGACTAAAAGCAATTAAAACACGCTGCTACATGGAAGGAGCAGAGGGGTCCAAGGAGACAGTAAAAAGGGATCCCACATGCTGAAGTTCTGCTTTATAATTTGAAGAGTAATTTTGTAAGAGAAGGCTTGTTTTGGTCATGCAAAAGCTTGAAGTGAGGTAAAAAGCAGCTCTGTTGCTTTGACAGAGCAAACATTTTAAATCCCCAGTCTTTGGAGTAACCACTTTCAAACCCAGGTTCTCTTCACACTAAAGGCTTGCACAGACAGGGACACTTAGTGGACAAGTTTAAGTTATGGTTTATATACATGACCACTGCTCCTGTAGAAAACTGCAGCAGACTGGAGCAAGGTGGGCAAGAGGGATGGATGTCTCTGGGGGAGTCTGCTGAAAGCACTTCGACTTGATTGCTTTAAAACAGTTAATACACAATGGATCTAATCTCACCAAAACTCAGAGCCTCAGGGTTTCTCTCTGCCATTTGGCTAGGGAATTGTTTAGATCAGTGTAACTTATAAATCTGAATAGCTAACAATTAAACCAACTCAGTTCAATAAGCAAGTAAACAAAGCCACAGTAAAACACATCCATTCCCCATAGGGCATTTTCAATGTTAGATTGCCATTGCAACTGCAAAGCACCAGACTTCAGAAGCCTGATGCATTCAGATCCAGAAAATCCTAGCTGGGATAACCAGGTACCTGACTTTGTACTGAAATAAGAGTATTTCTGTGCTTGACAGACTGTCAACACTATGTATGATTAGTTGTTAATGAACAGAACAAAAACATGGAAAAGGGGAAGAGAAGATCAGTAGGTGAGATGGAAACCCTCTTAGGCAAAGTTTAGTCTCAAAGACAGCAGTGTTTGCATACCAAGAACAACACTCTAAAGGAAAAGGACAAGGAATTGCTGGTACCA
Source organism: Promerops cafer (assembly GCA_013398275.1). Taxonomy (NCBI): domain Eukaryota; kingdom Metazoa; phylum Chordata; class Aves; order Passeriformes; family Nectariniidae; genus Promerops; species Promerops cafer. Next base: position 881,126 of record VZSE01015151.1, read on the forward strand.
ACACTCCTTGTATGGCTCTGGTAAATAAAGCATGTGTTTATCCTCTTCTGGATTTTGGTTTTTGTTTAAAATCCACCAGCAAAAGGGATTAAAATATAAATGGCAATGTATTTATCCAACAGGACATATACTAAAGAAGCTGGAGGGAACACACTGTAATTACTGGATAAAATGGGTCTGAAGGTGTACCATTAGGGCAAAACTGCTGTTACTGCCCCCAGAAACCCTTGCTAGAAGATTGTGAAATTTTAATTAAAATTAAAATTAAACTTGTACATGCTTCCACTGTAATGGAATCTAACATGTTTTTACATACATGTAAGTTTATATGTATGGAATGCATTCACAAGAAATAAGGAGATTTAAGAAGGAAAAGGAAGCTTAAGCTGAAAGGAATGGATGTGTCCATCTGTATTATGCACAAAAGGAATATAATTGTATTTATATTACAAATTAGGTTAGTCGGTCTTAACAGGTGATCTTTTCAGATTTTTAGAAAGAGCTGGACTGTTTTGGCTGTATAAAGAAGTAGAATAACAAGTGTAGATGTGTGAGCATGTTGTGTATTTTATATGTTGGGGTCTTTTTTACTTAACACAAAATCTCTCTAAATCTCGGGGTCTACAGGTGCTCCTGTATCACATTAATGTATTGTCATATTGAACATCTTTATTTTACCTGGGGCTTTATAGGTTTAATTCAGAAAAAGGCATGGCATCCTAGCATGCATGCATTCCTTTAGATGACAAAATTAGTCATATGGTGACATCAGTGATGGGAAAAATATAAGTTAAATGAGGGTAGAACAAGAAATCCCTTTTAATCCCATGTTAAATAATCACTATACATAAATTTTATAGCTGCCAAAGGATCAAAAGTTGGTTCTTGTCTCCATGATTTCAATGGTACATTTGTTTTCCTTGGTCACCACAAATACTACCTGACGGGATCTGTTACCCGTTTTAATTACCTGGTGGTGGGAGCTTGGGTTCAGCCCCTTCAGACTTAAATTTAATCAGAGTCTCACCAGAAACCTCTGAGAAAACACTGGGAGAAAGACATAGTCTGTGTTTGAGGGTTGTAAAATTGGCTTGCTGTTGGAATGCTCTGTAATGCAGAGTCTTGGTGGATACTCACTGGCAAGCACCATTTCCTAAAAATGTGTGGTCCCCCCCATCCTTTTGGGACATTAGAAAATCTCTCCTGACAAACCTCCCACAGTCTCAGCCCCTGCTGAGTGAGGGAGCTGCTCACCCAACAATGCACACCATACACACCATACACACCATGTGGATACATGTGGGGCAACACAGGCAGGAAAAGGGGCTTGGATTTTTACTGCCACAGCTGTATGTCCCTCCCTTCAAGACTAACTCTGCTAATCATTTTATGTGCATGGTCACGTGCAATTCTTCAGCAAGTGTTTTGCTGGTTTCAGTGCTAGAGGAATTATGTGGTGTTTTTCAGGTCATCTTTTTCTCTTTCTCCCTGTTGCAAAAAGCTCCAGCTTTGCACCTCTGCTCATTTTTCTCCCATGCATTCCCTACCTGGCATCTCTGGGGCCTACTTCATACAGAACAATAAAGTAGGGAAGGCAATTTAGGCTGCCAGGCAGCTGTGAGATTGCTTGTTAATACATCTATTTAGAGCTTCTTGCAGATGTAGGGAAGCATATTGCTATTCAATACAGATACCAAGAGACACATCTGACTCACTCTCAGAGACAGCCCAATCAAATCAATTCCCATGACAATTTTTAGGGATAGTGAATTTTAAGAGCCAAGGGCCTTGGCTGGGGATGTTTTGGATGAGCCTGGAAAGCAAGCTGAACTGTTGTGTTTCATCCAGCTGCTGGAAGGAAATCTGTCCCTCTAGTGATCCACTGCCCCACAGTGAGAGCAGGGCTCTCTAAACTAAAGAAGAAAAGAGGAAAAAGCAAAGTTCAGCGTTGCAAATTCCCCCTTCCCCATTCATTTTCCCCCCAGTTGGGCAACAGCATGGGGAGAAGCTGTGAATTTGTCCTCAGGCTACCAAACTACTCCACTTCTCCCTTTGGACCAGTTACAACATTTATGAAGGCTGGAGTTTTATAGAAGAAAACTCTCCTGCTTCCTTAATGAGAGTGATCACTGTGTCTGCTGCTTTTTAAGAAGACAATAACTTATTATGTTAAGCCTGTGGGATGTTTTTCTGGCTAGGGAGATGTTGTATACTGCAGACATCTGACTGGTTTCTGTGGTGTCCTCCCTGGTGTCAGGAATGATGGGGGTCTGCTGTTTCAGGGAGAAAAGCACTGCTGAAACCGGACGGATCTGTCAGCATAGTAACTCTGTAAAGCAGGGCTTTAACCAGAGTCCACTGAGCAGTCCCACTGGTTTTAATCACACTCAGAGGACTTCATCTAACATCCTTTGAAGCAGATGAATCTTCCTACTTAAATGAATTCATGGATAGTTGTATTTGTTTGAGACTACCACAGGCCTACAGGATATAAAGTGAAGCATAAAATCACAGAGATCTCCATTACCCCTCAAAAGCAGATGAGATGTAGTAATAGGAATAAGTAACTCTAATATCTAAACTGTATTAGGAGCAGGGTCTATCCTTTCCCCTGTGTCTGCACAGCCCCTTCTGTGATGTGTCAGCCCCAATGGGCAGGTGTATGTGACAGTACTCTGCAGGGGGTGTCAGGACTGTAAGTAACAAGAACCAAGGGTCTGTACTCTACTCCTCTTCCATTGCATCTGTTTTCCCACCAGCCATGTCAGGAGGAACTCAAGGGCTTTGATTGCTGGGTATATTCCATTTTCATTGTTATGGGAATGTCATTAAATGTGGGAGTCTTTAAGGTTGTTTGGTGCCACTGCTTCATTTCTCCAGACAAAATGTGGAATCCTTGAAAGAACAGGACAAAATATTTTAGTGATTCAGAGAAGCCAGGTGACCCTCAGCTTGCTGCCTCTTGACAGATCTTTTCCCTGGGATGCAACAGGTCATTGCAGTATTTTGCTGCTGCTTGGCTCTGCTTTAGCATACTCTACATGATTTTATTATGTAGAGTAATGCCAGTGAAAGATAATGGTTCATTTTTCAGTGTTTCACCATAGACAGAGTCCAGCCAAAACCATGATAACGGGCAGAGGGAAAGTAGTTGGTCAAGGTGCGTGGTGAACCAAATTTTTTGGCATCATTACTTTCAAGAAGTTCGTGTGTCCACAGAGCTGGAGAGCATGATCTTAGGAGTACTGCATTGTAGTCCTGGCTGAGCATGGGCAGATGACCCCTGCTTACTGGCCCGGCCTCACGGGGGTGAAGGCATCTATTCATCAAAGATGGGATGGGCTACCTGCAGCCAGCCTGCACTGTAGTCATATACAGTGACTTGCTCCTCACTTAAGTACCTATGGCCCCTGGAAAGAAGATGCAGGGTAGGAATAGAACATCTGTGGAGATGCAGAGCAAGTCAGTGACCTCATGCACAGGGTAAGTGACCAAATGTACAGCATACTCAGAGATTTAGGAAAGTCCAACATTTTGGACTCCAGCTGCTGCCACTCTCCTGCCACAGTCCTGTGAGAAGCTCAGCTGTTTCCTCCCTTTTCCCATCTTTCCTCTTTTTTTTTTGCTCATTCAGAGCAAGAGGCAGGGACCAGAATAAACAAGTCTTGACCTTACCAGTCCTAATAATAATAATAACAACAGAAATTATAGTTTAGGCCAGTTGACACTGTACCTGATCTAAAGTAAGTGTGAAGTTTTTGTATGTAGTAGTTGGACTGGGAGAGGCATCCTCCTTTGATGATATGTCTTTTTAAAATACCTGGTGCTAGAAGGAATGTGGTGTGCTCTGAAGGCAACATGCTTTGGCTGCTCTGAAACATTTTTATGAGGCCTGGGATAAATCAGCTCTGGAAAGTATGAGTTAGCAGTAATCAGAAGAGAGAGGGAGTTTTATCCAGGATGTGGGAATCACAGACTGCAGTCTTACTAATGCAGTAATAATGTGCCAAAGGAGATTTCTGTGTGTCCTACAGCAGTGGTGCTTTGCTCCCTCTGCAGAGGAAAGGCAGCATGTGGCCCTGGCACCATCAGGACTTTATGGAAGGGCTGGAGCTGCCTGTGCCTGGCAGCTGCCTTATTGAGGAGGAGAGCTCCTCTGGCTTTGGTTGAAGACTGTGGGGCTGATGCACTGTACTCACTGGGTTCATTGCTGGAAGAGTCAATGAGGGCAGTAGCAAAGGTCAGACAGGAGTGAGGGGGAAGGAAGGACAGCAGGAGGAAAGGAGTGGTGGCAGTTGCCCAGATTCCAACTCTAAAATCAGCTGCATTCTCACAAACCCCCAAAATGTTTTGTTCTTAGCATATTATACAAATATTCAAAATATAATGGTGCTGTCTTGGTTCTGTTGGGATATTGAGTGCCAGGGATGAAAAGTTTGGGGTATACATATAGAAAGCATTTATGTTTGTAAATATGTATGGGTACTGCCCGGCCAAGAAAAACCCACAGCCTCTTTGGGGCACCTTGTCCCTCTTGTGTCATGGAATACACACCAGTTGCACTGCTAGGAGGGCACGGCTGATGATGAGGGTGCTTTCTGCAGAGGGGAGAGGCCTGTCTGGTGGTGTCTGCATTAGCGTCTATTATGTCTGATGTGCCAGGTTTTACTGAGAGAGCAAGAGCTGCCTTTCTAGAGTAGTCCAGGCCTTGATGCCAGGGACTGCAGTCTAGCTTACTGTCCATGCCACTCTCACACTGTCCATGAGCAGGTCCAGCAGGGACTGCTGGTCCTTGGGCTTCCACTTCCTCGGGCTTCCTCCTTCTCCAAACTTCTCACAGAAGTTTGCTCTCCAAACTGGCAGTTCCTGGTACCTGAAGTTTTAGTGGTCTGGGTCGTCTTGCCCTACAAAGCCCTGAAAGTTAGTGGATTCAGAAATGTATGCACCTAGGAAATGTAAAAAAGCTCCAGCTGATACCCAGCTGAAGGCCCCCATGTGCATTTGTAGCCAGCCATGCTGAAATGCAGCCTGGACCTCTGAGAAACAGGATGGTCACGTACCCGTGGAGCTATCAGGGAAAGCAAGCTGTGACAATAATGTTTGGAAAACACTCCAGGATGAAAGACATGCTGCAGATTAGGTATCTAATCAATCTATGTTTCTACACTGAGTCCATCATCTCAGGCCCCAGTTTTTTACAAGCTAAAAGATCAATGCATGCTTCAGGTAAATCCCCAGCCTCTTTGCTATAACCCTATGGACTTTAATTTTATTTCCTTCCTTGTTAGTGGCAAGCAAAGCCACATTAAGTCTATGTACATGATGCTGAACCAGATTCCTGGCGAGATAAACCCTTGTGGTTTCAGTGATGCAGGCCAGCTGAGGATTTGGTCTGCCATTTAGCAAGTTTTTATGTGAAAGTATTATTTGGAAACATCCTTTGATATTTCCCCTGGTGCTGAGCATATTACATAGCAGGAGTTATCTGAAGATTACAGTTGAAGTCAGGATTTTTGTGCAATGCTTACAGCTGTCCTATTTCTTGCACAGCATAAAATGCATCTGCATCATTTTAGGTTTGGAGCAAATGTAGGCTTTATTGGAAAATGTTATCCATGCTGGAGGGGAAGCCATTGGGGACAAGGAGATATCTGCTCGTGTAACAATTTTGACATGTCAGAATTACAACTCCATCACTTTTGGCGAGTGTGACTCTGACTGGCGGTGACTGGAAGTGGAACACGATAATTGTAGGGAAAAGGCCTGGAACCCAACAAAATACAGGCAGGGGTGACAGGCAGCCATATGGGATAGAGAGGCATGGGGACATGGACACACTCCCTGCCTGCACGTGGGATTTAAGAGGAAGAAGAGTTGATAAGCTGGCTGCAGCTCCACCACTCAGGGCTGCCAGTGTCAGAATGAATGGCGAAATAAACATTTCGGCATGTGCATGTGCCTCCCTGGCCAGGAAAAAGCCCACAGGGCATTTACATTTAAGTGAAGTTAATACAATTTTTTGAACATACAAACTCTGGAGCACAAACAATATCTCCAGGTATAAGTTTGCATTTACTCAGTAGCATTTACAGTTGCATTTACTCAGTAGCCATCTCTCATGTAAAATGACTGAAGGATAAAAGTAAGTGACTGATACTAGTCATGCAGCATCACCTTACTCCTTTCAAAGTCCTCTGGTTTTGGTTCCTTTGGCTTTTAAAGAACACGTTTTAAGATCTTTCCTGCAAAAGACCTATAAATTACTTAAGCAAGGTCACATGAATGTGGTTCTTTGCATGTTAAAGCGGTTGCAAAATAGGCATCTTCAGACCATAAATATGTGAGTTTAGCCTCATCTTGTCTGAATCTTAGACCACACAAGACCTAGGACATGCTGTAAAACTACCAATATTTACATATTTAATAGACAGTCAGTAACCACAAAGAGTAAGTGGGATAACTTAAACCAGTGAGACAAACATCAGGCTCAGTCAAAATAAAGAATGAATTTCTACAAGGCTCTGTTAGTGAAATATTCAAGGACAAGAACAGAATTAAAATCTGTTCTTAGATCAAAGCTGATGACCTCCTCTTGTGGAACTGCAAACTTTATTGCTAAAAGAAGTTTTGGAAGGTATTTATCACACCACCTTCTGCATGCTAACATTCTACACAGCTAGCAAAGCATATATGAGATGGGCTAAATTTTGAAGGAGTTGTAAGTAAATGAAGAATTTTAATTGAATGTGGATTTTTCTTCTTTGATTCAGTGGCAATACATATTTGACCTGGCAGTTGGACATCTTTATCTGTGAGCTGAAGTAAAACCATAATCTGGAGATAAAGCAAAGACTACCTGAACAGTAAAAATCAGGATGACTAAGCAGTGATATAAACTGGTCTGAACGACTTGGTAAGCATAGCCCTGTGAAACGAAGTGGTGCAGTTAGAATACCAGTTTGTATACCTTAGAACAAAGAACACAGCCCTCATCTACAAGAAAGGAGGCTGTATTCTTAAAACCAAGTGGCTCTACTGGCCATATTGGACTGGAAGAAAAGCAGGGAATTGCAGCACAATACCCCAGTTCTCTTTGCAGTAATGCTTACATGAATAAAGAGGTTACTGAGCTCTGAGTTTGTCTGTGGCTGGAACTGGTGAGAACGATGCTGGAATACTGTGATTTCAGCAAGTTCTGCTTGTGAGGTGTATACTCAGAGAGCACAGAAATAGCTATAAAACAGAACCAAAGGTTGGAGAGAAATCATTGAGATAGAGTTTCTTATGCATGTTTACCCTCTATGAATGTCCTCCAGAGAGGCATCTTCACTGGAAGAGAAGGCTGAACACCAAAGAACTTTATGGTCCAGTGAAGCAAAACATAACCTGAGTCTGTGGCTGGAAGCTGAAGCTGGACAAATTTAAGCTGAAAATAACACACATTTTTGTTAGAGGGAGTCTAATCACTGGAATACACTAGTGGGGTAGGACGGACTCTCTGGCTCCTCAAGTCTTTACATCCAGACAGATGCCTTTCTGGTGATAGTCTTTAGCAAAGCATGATTTATTGAACTCGATGCAAAGGTAACTTGGTGAAATGTAATGACCTGTGATATATAGCAGGTCAGACTGGATAATAGAGTGCTCCCTCCTAGCTTGGAGCATTACAAATCTATGAGCACTTAAACTTTAGGAAATTATGACAGCAAGCTGTAATATTTTTCTCTGCTGAGATTTCTCCAAAGCTCCTAAATATATCATTACATAAAAAACTTGCTAACCAGCATTGGTTGTTTTTTTTTTTTTTTCTTAGCTATGTTGGGGATTTTTTAATCTTGTTTTTGGAAGAATGGTTTATAAGATTTTCCTTCTCTTTTTTAAGTACAGTTAGGAGGCTCTAACACTAAACCTTTCCAAGAATAGGGAGAATTCCTGTGTTGTACCTGAGGCCTCACCAAACTATGTAACTTCATTGTGTTTGGCTTTTCAAAACCTTTCCCATAGCAATTTGCACTTCCCATGTGCCCTGATACCAGCTTTAACGTGAACTCTACCATGCTGTTGGCTGCCCATCCCCTATCACAACATTTATACAAAATATAAAGTTTTGACAAAGCAGGCTGATACAAGAATCGTTTTCTCATAAGAGGGAGCTGTTAATCTACACACTTCTCACAACAGGAGCTGGTCTCAGGAATTGTCCTTCATGTGCTTTACTTTCTCATTTGAAGGGGATGGTTGTGCATTATCAGTAGAGCTGTCTCAGAAGCAGCTCTTTACACAGTCTCTCCTTGGAAGATTCTGTGGGGTAGAAGGGAGGCTGGGTATAACTTAAGAAGAAGGTATTTGAGTCCCTTGTTGAGGAAGCAAGTGCTTAACTTTAAACAGGTGCTGAAGTCCATCAATGCAAAATAAATAAATGATCTGTGGAAACATTGCAGCATATACTTAAACACAGCCCTGTGCTGCCAGTTCTAATGAGTTACAGCTTCAGTCTACGGAAGCACTTGAGGAGCTGTGTAATCCAAAGTGCAGAAGTCCCTTGAATTTAATGAGATGGTTTGTGTACTCAATGCCATCCACCTCCTAAGTGTAGAACTGAAATAAAGTGCTCTGAAAAGCAAAAGGAAGCAAACTGGGAGTGTTTGGTGAGCACATACCACTTAATTTGTTAGTGTTTGTTAGTCACAGCAAATAGATCCACAGGTCCTGGGAAGGATGGAGGGATGTGAGGCCGTCAGGTGTGATTTTCTTTGGGGAAGGTTGGGAGCATTTTTAGAAAAGGAAAAAAAAGAGAACCGACTCAAATTTAAACACTTCTCAGCAGTTCAGGAGTAAATAAAAACCTAAATCTTAACCTGATAGAAACTAAAAGGAGTTTGCCTGAGATATCAAATGATTTAACTGTAAGCAGGGAATGAGCTGTCTCTTAACTCCTTAGGTAATGGATTGATGGCTGTTTGGTTTGTTGCTAAAGAGGCAACTGTTGTTGATTCAATTCTTGTAATTCTTCCATTGTTTCTCCTCTCTCAACCCTATACTTGATGCAATTATTTAAGAAGAAAATAAAGTAAAAGAAAGTTTAGCTTTGTTTTCTTTACTTTTTTTTTTTTTTTTTTTCCAGATTATTACTCCTAACAGTGTCTTAACATAATCTCACAGCTGACTGAACACTACCCTCTGACCTTTCTTTCCTTGGGGACAAACTCTGGTTTAATTGACGTTTGTGTCTGTGAGCTCTGCTGACGAGAGATTAGCAGTGGCTTAGCTAATTAGTATTTAAATGTTCACTAATGTTCCAATGTATTTGTCAATTACAATCTTATTAAAAATTGATGCAAAGATTTCATTTTTTTTTTTTTTTTTTTTTTTTTTTTTTTTTTTTTTAAAGCAGCAATGTCAGAGCTGATTCGCTTTCTCCAGAGGATTAAAGAAAAAATCAAATCTGCTGTTACGATCTTTTAAGTCATACTAGAGTGCAAGGAAAATATTTTGAATTGTAAATGGCCCATGTGTTTCTTAATGTGCAAATATGTTCAATTCTTGTTGCTGGGTTGAAAAATTTGAGGATGCACAAGCTCTCACTAGGACAATTTGGAAATATTCACACTGTAATTAGATGTGTTGATGTTCTACTCTCCTAACAAAGCCTTTGCAGTTTGATATACTATAAGAATTTTCCAGGCAAATTTAACACATGACATTAGAATAACTCCACTGGTAATACAGGATATCAATCTCTTTAGAGTTGCCCATGGTGTACATGATACACATTTCACCCAGTGCATTGAGTGTGATCTGTAACAGTTTTTAGCCAAAGAGTTTCAATTTCAAATTAAATCCACAGTTTATACAGTAAATGATGAAGGCAGGCTTCTGGCTGTGGAAAATCTTTAACTGATCAAAACAGGGGCACCTTGTTAGGAGTTGAAAGCTTTCTTCTGACCTGGTGAATGAGGGAAGATAACATAATAATGCAACTTGCCTAGAACCAACTTTCTTTCAACCCCTTTCCACTAATGTATTTCAGCACACAGAGCAAGTATGCAAATATATTAGATTTGGATCGAAGTTTGAAATTTGGTGCCCTAAAGACAGTCTTTAAAGAGATTTCAGAAGCCGTGTATATAACCTAAATATACTTAACTTGACTTTTATTTTTTCAAAGATGCTAAGGTACTACAACAACCCAGCAGGTCTGGTGTATTAGGAGTTTCAGCCACTTAGGAGTTACACATCTTCTGTAAATGAAGCTAGTTTATTTGGAAATGTAACTGAATGTAACTATGCATTTGGGTACTCATGAAATATAAGGAAATATTTTCATGTGAATTAAATATTCAAGAATACTGGCGTGATGGGGAAGCCCAAGTTCATTGACTTTCCGTGACAGCTCTAATTTGAGCAGCAAGAATGTATGATTATTTTGGGGTGGGGTTTTTGTGCTCATGATTTAAAAAAGGAATTAATCTATAATATCACAAAATTACTTTGTTTCCTGTCTAACGAACAACTAAGAAAAGATGCTTTGGATTGAAGTAGTGAAGAGAGTGTTTTTAGGTTTATCTGAAAAAAGTTACATTTCATTTTCAGATGCTTTATTTAAACTTAAGAAAACAAGAGGTAGTCCAAAGTTTTAGAACAAGACACATAGTTTTAGTGTTCTTTTTTCTAAAGCACTTAGAAACTAATACCAGTCTCAGAATTGTTGTAATTTACCCAGCTGCTTTTCTTCTGGTGTTTTTCCTTGATGAACTCTTTTTCTGAGAACCTGTGTCTCTTTTGGAAAGAGGCTGTAAATTTCTACGTGCCTACATGATTTCCAGTCATTCCTACCATGCCCAAGTCTGATTCTATGGTGCAGACACATCAACTCGTTTGGGTCCTAAGGGTCAGTAGGCAGTTTTCCAATGAATCTCATTGGAGCTTTCATTAGAAAAGAGGTGTTTTCACTGAATATATTAGGGGAAATTCTTGGACTACAGCAAAGGAAGTATGAATAACATGAGCTCCTCTTCTCACATCTAAGCAACAGCATTATCTCTTTCCATTTTTTCTCCCACATACCACATTTTGGGTGTCCTCTCCCCTGACTCCTCTTTATCCCTATCCCATGGCCTCCTTCAGGAAGGGCAACATGCTCAGGTCCAGGGGATGCATCAGCAGGGGCCTCAGCAGCACATGGTGGGTGCAGACCTGGGCAGACCCAACCCTGCATTACTAAAATTTTCTGTGGTCCCTGACTGTAAAGATACTAGGCTCTGTCCTTCCTAAAACACCCCCCTGCATCCCAAGAGCCATTAGTTACAGTTATCAGGGAAAGAGTTTTGGTGCTGAGTTTGAGATATTGAAATGGAGACATGGGGTGAGCAAATTCACCTCTGCATCCTACACGGCTGTCTGGCATCAAAAGGTCCCAGCCCTTCTGCTGGAAAATGGATGTCTGAGGTAGTCCCAGGACATTGCCCTGCCTCCCCCAAGCCCTGATACTGTGGGTGTTAGAAAAAAGCCTTGATAGGGGGAAACATAAACAGATAAAGACATCTGGGGACTGTAGCCAGCAACTGTGTTCTGGCACCACGAGCCAAAATGCAGCCTTGACACTGCGAGGAAGATATTTGCTGGGGTCACTGCTCACCAAGAGGAGCCCAAAGGGGGCAAGAATCTCCCATCTCCACCAGCTGCTGGAGGAGGATGGGAGCAGGGGTGAGGGGCAGTGGCAGCACTTAGCAGCCCAACCAGGTTTTGGGGAGGGAGAAGATACCAACACCAGGTTGTGGCTCCAATCAGGGTCATCAAAGGGACATGACTCATCCCCAAATTTACATGCCACTTCCTGATATTGTGAGTGGCAGGAAAGAGAACCCAAATCACTGCTACCACTTCCCCACAGTAACTGTGGGGCTGGTGGGATGTCACATTGCATCCAGAGCCTGCTGCTGGCAGGGGAGAGATGGCAGCATGGAGCAGGGGATCCTGACCCCTCGCCAGAAACCCATCTCATCTTATCAAGGCATCATATGGTATGGCAAATATGGTATGGCAAATATGGTGTCTGTTGATGGGGAGAAACTCTCTGTGGCCAAAATGGAAATAAATGGAAATAGAACAATTTCCTGTAGCAAACTAACATTCCTTGAAAATGGGTAAGAAAGAAGAAACCATACTGATTTTGATTTGTTACTCTTTTGTAAACACATTTGCTGACAGTAGCAGGGCGTGTAATGTCTGTCTCTACTTGATTGGTGTATCTGTTTGGCTCATTGCTTTATGAAATAATATATATTCATTGTAATTCCTTTATCTTGATTTTTTTTTTAAATTGAGAGGCCAGAGCGGTGTTGCTGGAAATACAGGTTCCAGCCGTTTTTGTTAAAACCCTATGTTGAAGAAAATGAACAATGAAAGTAGTGTCCCAGTTGTTAAAAGCCAGATAGATTTATATTGTTTTGTCATATTCATTCCCCAAAATATTTGTAGTATAGGGAGAGTCAGCGCACTTCCTGGCTTCTTGCATAATGTAATGTGTTGCCTCTAAAGCTTTGTTGATAAGAGATGATTGGCCAGGCTTCATAACAGTCCTCTAAGAAATGGGTCGCTTTATCCCAAGATTGGGCAGGAGGGGGATGACAGCTGCATGAGGCAGCTCATATGCACTTCCAGAGGAAATGCATAAAGCCAAATTTTTAACTAAGGAATAAAACCAGTAAGTATCCATGTAGCCTAAGTCTGAGATAATAAAATATTGGATTCCAAAAAGAAAATATAGTAAGAACCTATTGAATTAAGTGCCAAATTGTGTGTAGTATTGATTTGCTAATTTAACTGGCACATTTTTAAATGTCCTGCCCAATCCTTTTTAACAGCTGAAAGTTTTGCTTTTTTGGGTCTACCAGGACATGATGTGGAAACATGTTGCCCAGGTCAATCTACTTCTGTCAGCTATCAGGCAACATATGCAATCAAAAAATAATCATTGTCCTGGTCCATGGAATTAAAGGGAAAAGATGGAAAGACAAAATATTCCTCCCTGCATTTCAGTGAAACACAATATATGTTTAATCAGCTTCTTTTATTTACAAAAGAAAATGCATTTCATTTTGTGAAGGCAAAGGGAAAGGAGAAAGCAGGTAAGCTAGTGAAAGGACAACTGACTGATAGGCATTGGCATCCTCTTGCTTTTTGAACAATTAAAAATTGTAAATTACATTGAAGCAAACCTGAAGTCACTTCTATTCACTGAAAGCCCAGCCTAAAGTACACTGAAGTTGTAAACTCCGCTTCAGTGAAATTGGCTCTGAGTTGAAGCAGGCTTTCTACTTTAAATAAAAATTATAAAATCATCCTGAAATAGAAACTTGACTGGGGAGATTTGGGTGCACTGAAATGTGTGAGTGCCCCAGTAGTGGGCTCCCGTGCATGGAAGGTGAGCAGCCCCATCCCTGACACACATCTGCCTGTGCACGTGCGCTCCAAGTGCAGGGTGCTGTGTGGAAACAGCCTCGGCCGACTGCAAGCAGATGGTGAGGGGATGAAAGCTCATAAAGGATGCCAGTATTTTAGATGATTTCACAGAGGGTTTCTGCTTGGCTGAAGGCACAAGGAAACTCTCTCACTTGGTGTTTTGCACAGCCAAGTGTTAAATCACTTTATATCAGAGCTGAACCTCAACCTCATCACCGTTAATCTTCTTGATTGGTTAAGTCTTTGCTTTCTGTCAGAAAATCTGAAATCTGAGCGTCAATGATCAGCACATGAAGCCTTTCCAGCAGTGCCCCCCCTTTTCCACCCCTTTTCCCCTGCTGCTCAAGGGAGAGAGCATCCTCTCTGTTTCTTGCACTTACTGTTTGCTGACTACACAGCCAGACTGAGCTGTACGTGTATCCTTCTAATACTCACCCCAGCCCAATGAGGCTTTTCATTCATGTACTCATTTTTCACCTGTACAAACAGTGGCTGGGAAAATCACAGACTGCCTTGTGTATTTGAATGTATCAGCTCTGAGAATCTGGTATCCTTGTTAAATGAGAACAGTGCTATGAGGAGATATCAATCGTTAATCACAAAAGGTCAAATGCAATTCCAGCTTCTATTTGTAAGTCACTGACAGTATTTACCATTTCTCCAAAGGCAAAATCCCATTTTTTCATGAACAGGACCCTGTTTGGGCTCCTAGATGAATGTACACCCTTGGCATTAAGAGGTACCCTCCCCAGACTGTGTAGTCACTGCTGCAACCATCCTAGGAGTCATACTGTGGGTGAAAGTCTCCTCCCTGCCCATGCACTGGCTAATGCCTCACTCATTCTCAAGACAATTCATGCAGGGCACCCAAGTTTCCTTCCAGAGAATACAACCATAGCAAACACCTGCCCATGTTATGGGTCTTGCTTCCTAACAGCAGAGGAAGTGATATTCAACAAATTAAAAAGATGTTTCCTTCTTATGTCAGAATTCATGCCTTCCTGTCCATCAAACCTCTTAGCCAGCCCCTTTGTAACTTAAGCATGATGTCTGACTGGCCTCTCAGTCACAGGGTATTATTTCAGTTTTCTAATTGAATCACAAAACGATTTATCAAATTAATTAAGAATAACCAAAAAAAAGGCAGGGTGATGCATGAACAGGCAAATTAATATGGACATTAGGAAGATTAATAGACATGTCTCAGCTACTCATATCAACAAAACTTTGGTGGTGTAAACAGACCATTAGCAAATAAAAGCAGGATGCTAAAAAGGTTAAGGAGGGCAGCCTCTCAGAAATCAAATGATCGTTTGGAAGCAAGGTTTTCCAACCTGGCCAAACAGGCTGTAGAAAAGAAGCATCAACTCCCAGCACACAGCAAGAGTCTCTAGGACTATTCTTGTGATGTGCAGATCACTGCGTGAGATTCACTGAATGCAGAAATTCATCTCTGTGATCACTGTCTAGTGATGATCCTAGTTTGAGCCACAGTCACTTCACTGGGTGCCTCGGTGAAAAAGGCTGCCAGAAAACTTGCTCACACAGAGTGCACACAGCATGTGCTGCTGTGGACCCTTCCTTGCAGCTTGTCCCCTTGGATCTGACAGAACCACAGCAGAGATTTTGCAGACCAGCTTCACCCAAATTTGGCAGGCATGCTTCTGGTTAAAGCTGGGCTATTTCATGCAGAGGATAATGTTTGCACTGAATGTCAATGTGCATTTTGGTTTGGTCAGGATAATGCCGAGCCAGTGACCTTATTCAGCCCCAATTAGCTGATAACTGCCAGCCAGTCACATTCCTCATTGTTAGGAGTGAAAAAAGCAATCATGGGAGAAAGGTAGTAATAATAAGAACAGCTAATTAGACTGTGAGTGGTGCACAAGGCACAGAAAGAAGAAAGAGGGATGTGGGAGTTTCTAGATGGTCTGGCTGCCAGCTGAAGATGAAGTAAGGATCTGGAGTCCAGTTCATAAGTGTAAGGCTCAGATCGAGGTTCAACTCGCTCTGCCTCTACAACCTTCTCTCCCAAGGCCTTTGAGCACATTTATGTCTTGCAGCACAGCACCCTCGCAGCTCTGCTCAGAAAAGCACCATCCTCGTGACACAACAGACCGTGACACACAGGTGGCAGCTCTAGTCCTGAAAGGACAGTGGATGGGTGATTGCAGTGCCCTTCCTGATCCCACTGCTCCATTCCTGGAGAAGGCAGTGGTCCCTTGCCAGCAACAACCCAGTGCTCTCACTCTAGTTCCCTTTTCCCTGAGCAGTGGTGGAATCCAAGGACCATGGGGAAATATGGACATCAGGTGTTTTAGGAGATAATAGGAAAGTGGCACGTTTTGTAGGAGCCCATTCTAGCACCGTCAAGAAATCACAGAATCATTTACATTGGAAAAATCTTAAGATCACTGAGTCTAGCTGCTAACCTAGCACTGCCAACATCACCACTAAACCATGTCTCTGTGTGCCAGAGTTTTCTTAGGGACTTCGTGCCCACAGGATTTTAGTATCAGCAGCACTGATTTTCATCAGATTGAAAAAGCCTTCTTTCTGAAATACACTTTCTGTGATACTTTTCTCTAAGTAATATAAGATCTGTAGAAGAGCAAAGCATCATTTGTAGAACCTGAGGGAATTCTTCATATACTGCCAAGATTTCCAGATGAGGGGAAATATTTTCCTTTAATCCTATTGCCACATTCAGGCC
This sequence comes from Promerops cafer, assembly GCA_013398275.1. Classification (NCBI taxonomy): domain Eukaryota; kingdom Metazoa; phylum Chordata; class Aves; order Passeriformes; family Nectariniidae; genus Promerops; species Promerops cafer. The sequence goes on from VZSE01015151.1 coordinate 897,303, forward strand.
TTATACTTCCTGCACAGTTACTCCAATTCCAGTTTGTTGTATGTCACTTGAGAGAAAAATGTATGCTTATTCCAGCTTAATTGTGCCTACAAAAATACCCAATCACAGTAGAATAATCCTACTGAAACTATGAAATTACAAACATTTCCTTACCTGCAGGTTTTTTTTGTGTGTGTACCAGCACAAAAGTCATTAATATGACATTTTTAAAAACCATTTGCTGTGGACTATACCCTGCTTTCACTAATCCTTCTAAAAATCTAGCAGTTTCTATCAAAGTTGCTAGACCTGACCTGAATTTGCATCTAGGCTGAATAATGAAATTTGACCCTCTGCATCTATAGGAAAGGTGGTTTTCCATGTACTGTTTCAGGGGAACCATGTTTCCTGACTTGGGTGGTGGGTATTCCAGGCAAAAATTATTGATTTGAGCAGGTAAAAACCAGTGCATCATGAGAGGGTGGGGATGCAGCCTAGAAAGCCCTGGTGGTTTGAATTGCAGGGAGGCAGGGAAGTTATATAAGCCTGCAGAGGCTGTCATTGGAGGGGATCCCTGATTTTAGCAGAGAACTCAGGGCATTACTATGAGACAGATACAATAAAGTGTAAGTCGTTAGGCAGAGAAGATAAAGCACCACTTAAGGGAACCACTGACAGATGGGAGTGTGGCTCTGCAGCTCCGAGCAGGGAGAGACTTGGGTGCTTGCCCCTTCTGCCGCTGAACCTCCTCACAATGCCTGGAGAATAAAAGCCTCACGGCATAATGGTGGTGGTGATGACAAGGGTAATAAGGCTCATGATAATAAGGACAAGCAGGGTTTCCATTTCCATTACCAGAGCAATCGATTGGAGCTTAAGGTTTTTTCTTCTTTTTTTTTTTTTTTCATCTAAAGCAAGTTCTGTAAGGGCCATGAGATAAAACCCTGAAAAAGGCCCTTAAAAATGTCTTTGGGAGCAGTGTGGAATTTTAAAATCTAATCTGTAATTTAAGGAATGAAAACTAATGTAATTGGTGTACAGTCCTTTTCCATTAGGAGCAGAATACTGCTGGGTTCTTTCCCCTCGACATAGGCTGGATTAAACATACAGGTGAACTCTTCTTTTTTTTGTAGTTCCACTCTCTAAGGCATCTGCAGAGTAACAGAACAGATGCAGCTTTTTGCCCATTATACACACACACACACATATTTTACTCTCCATCATAGAAAGAAAAGCAGCTGGTTCAAGAGAGGTAGTTTTAAAACTATGGTAATCTCAAAGCTGCCTACATGCTTGAGAGTGGTTGCACCTTGCTGCCTGCAAGAGATGTAGGCTGCAGCACTGGGTGGCCCCTTGGCACAGAGGGGTGGTGTGATGCCCCCGAATCCCCACCCTGCTTTCTTTGCCAACACCTGCTGCAACTGACCACTGCAAACATATAAATCAGCCTGGGCTGGCCTCAGCTGGAGTCTGTGCCAGCAAAGTGAGGTAGGGACTGCAAGGAGAAGAGGTGCTGCACGATGCCTGGGGCCATGGAAGCACACAGGGGTTATCCTGGAGGGGCTGCTGGCAGGGAAGTTGGTGTGAGATGAGGTGGGGGGAATAACCATGTCTTCTATTCAAGGTAAAACCACCTCTTTCCTCACCACGAGTTTGGAGCCAAGGCTGCAACTGAAGTGCTAAAGAAATAATCCTTGCCCAGAGCAGCTGGCTTTGTTTCAGAATTGAAACTGTGAGTCAAAGATGTTTTTGTGTCCAGACTTGCTTGAAATCTCTCACTGTGGTCCATTTATTTTAGTCTGTGGCTGCTGGGGATGCAGGTTGGATGGGTAATGATATTTGGGAGCTTGAGGATGAACGTAATTTCCAAATCAAAATGTCTTCTCTCTACTCTGCTGCCTGTTGCTCACAGTTGTGAGATGCCTCAGATGATGCTTGCATACATTGTGATGTTCTGAGTGTCACTTAAAAAGCAGTTGTAAGCTGTATCTTGTGGGAATTTGTTAATGACGCAGCTTGTTTCAAAAACATGTCATACATGGTGAGGAAAGTCAGGTGTCCATGCAGACAGCATTCTATCTGGAGGAGAAAACTAGCAACTATTATGTATTTTAACTCCCTCACACCATCAACTAACCAGATTTTATCTGGAACAGTAAATGAGTTTTCAAGCAGGTGAAACAAAGGAGAAGGAGCAACTTATTTGCTAAGTATCACATTAAAATAACTATCTTAAGTTAAGGTCTGTAGTTCAAGCAGGACTGGGCAGGGGTAACAATTATTTGGTAGCACGGGATTTTTCCAGGGCACTGAGAACAGAGAGTGCTTAGCACGTGAGAGAAGTCAAGAGCAAAGAAGAGTACGGTAGCAATCTTGCACAGACAAACAGAAATTTTGTCCCTAAAAAAAAATCTGACCTGAAATTGGAACTTTTGCTTCCATTAAAATTCAATAGTATAGTCATCAGTTGGATGCCCCTAGAAATCTCGAGCTGCAGTGTTTTATTGAAACCACTTATGCACATCAACAATATGTTTTTTTGCAGCAGTCATTACGCCCCCCACTTTTGCAACATGTTATTTTTCCCCCTCTATGAAACCTTGACTTAATGCAAAGTAATGGCATGTCAAAGGCAAAGTTACAGCCCCCGTCTTGAATGCAATGCTGAGTCTCCTGTCATGCGTGGAATGTAATTACCATTAAGGCTGAAAAATGAGAGAGATGAACAGTAGTGGCAGTTTTTCTCAAGTTTACATAAACACTGGCTGCAAGAAGAGGGCAGGAACATTAAAATCAAAGAGTTCCTGTCACATCAGTGCTTTAAATCTCTAAGCGGCTCCTTGAAAATCATCTGGCCTCGGTGAACACAAACAACCGATAAAAGCTTCAGTTAAGGTCTGCTCTTATCTGCTAATTTCAGGGCAGTCTTGCCCTTTACCCACTGTCCCTAGGAAAGTAGCGATTTTGGCACTTTCTCTTGGCTTGCTAAACTCTCTGCCATGGCAATAATATTAACTAGCTGGAAAAGAAGTAAAAATGGGGTTGAAGGTGTTTGAAGAGGAAATCCCTGTATCACTCACTGAGCAGCTGTGAGGAAACACTCTGTGTGCTTTGCTGATGCATCCTCACAGTTAAAGACTGGGTGATGGAGAGTACCACTCCTCTCATTCCTGGCGCCAGGTGTTATCTCCTGGGCACAGGGCAAGCCCTAAGCCTGACCCAAAATCTCTCAGAAATGTGGGCAGCATCTCTCTCCCACCCGTTCCCACTGAATCTGTAAGGTTTGTCTCCTACTGGCAGTGCCAGGAAGCAGGAATGCCTTGGGAAGAAGGAACAGTCAAAGGTGTTCTAAGTGGTTTCGCCCCTGTCTCTAGCTGTTTCCCTAACTTGTGCTGAGTTAACAGCCAAAACACAAGCCCACAGGTTTCGGGTTTCATTAGGGACCTGAAGCTCTCATCAGGTTTGCCAGAGGATCTTTCAAAGGTAACTTGTCTGCAAGAAAACTAGGCAGATTTATTGTTTCTGTGGTTTTATTGAACGTTTTTGGCTTCTGTTTTCTCTTTTTGGTTTTTTTCATGTGAAACCCGATGGCTTAAGGCAGGATTTGTTTTGTGGCTTTGATGGATTGGAGTCTCCTCATCCTGCCGCTCTTAATGGAGCAGAGCTGTAAAGCACTTCAGGTTCAAAAAATTCTGTGCTGGTAGGAAACGCAGGTTGCTCGTGTCACTGTCTCCTGGGTTTTCTGCATTGCCTTCCCTCTCCTTTCTCTGAGACTGCTCTGAGCATTGTGCTGGAGCCACCGGCAGGCAGCCACCCAAGAAAACGGCCTGTGCCTTAGCATGACCCTTTTGCTCCCCTACTTCACTTTGGCTTCTCCCCATACCCAGCAAGGATGGGAGCTGTGCCGTGGAGATGCCCCTGTCGGTGTCTCATCATGCTGCAATGGAGAGGAAGAGAGAAGGAAGCAGGCAGGAAAAAGACAGAAAAAGGGCCACTCTGCTGGCAGTCTGTATACCAAATTGTATATATCAATTGTGTCTCCAGGATGTCCGGCAAAATGCTGGTCTTCTCCCTGGCAGTCTTTTCCTGCTGCCATTGCAGTCACAGGCTCCGGTGCTTCTGAGCTTTTATGAAAATGGCCCTCTTGAGTCCAAATGGGCTCTTCTCATCTTCCAAACTGCAGACTGTGTGGAAATTGTAAACAGCTGCAAGTGGTTTACCTAACAGCAACAGAGAAATGACAAGAAAAGCAAAGAATAAGAAAGTCTAAGGCAATCCCACTCGTAGGTTTTGAGACTGGTACTGATTTGCCACAAAATAATCATGTGTTTTCAATAAATATCTTATTTTTCATTAAAACATTGCTTTTTGTGGCAAGCATTTTTCTTGGCAAAACCTTCTCCCCACCAGTGTCTTGCTCAGCATTTGTTTCTGAGCTGGTAGAAATTTGTCAGCTCCAAATATCCTGGGGAGAAAAGAGGGCTTCATCCTTGAAATTTTCCAGGTTGAAGGTTCTAAGTGAAGCCAAACTTAAGATCTTATAATGCAGATAAGTCTTGAAATCATAATCATAGAATTGATGAGGTTGAAAAAACCTTTAAGATCATCAAGTCCAGGTGTGAACACAGCATTCCTCACCATGTTCACCATTAAACAAATATTTCCATGCTCTTTGCAAAATTTGGATCTCCAGATGGGCTGGAGACTCATGCTTGCAGAAGTCATCTCCACAAAGCACAGGTTGAGTGCTGTGGCTCATTCCTTATCATAAAAATACTTCTAAGTGCAAAATTGCTGAATCTTTTGGAATCTGCCCCATGGTACTCAACAGCTGCAAGCAGAGCATGTCTGAGGATGGTCACCAGGCTGAGATTAGAGGAGCTCAGGGCACTAAAGGAGCCCATGGTGGTAAAGCTGGTCCACAGGCAAGCCAGGACCTCTAGTCCAGGGGTCAGGGATGGTGATATATGAGACTGAGCACCAGGGGGTGGGGGTGGGAGCAGGGACTGGGGTGGGAGCCTGAGCTTCATTGTAGATCAGGAGGGAAGTAGAGACCTGCAGAGACTTCTCATGGCCAGACCCCCAGGACGGAGCCATCCACCCAGGGCCCTGACACAGATACACTCACCCTTCAAAGTTGTGGACAGGTGTTTTCAGTCCTAAACCCCGGAGAGTACTCTCTTTATTATAAATCATTCAGGAATTAATGTTCCTCAGCGATAGGAATCAATATCAACAACTTCAATGTTCATTGCTCATGCTCAGGCAGCAGGACTTCATCTAACCTTAACCCCAGTCAGGTGGGGGGAAATGGCATCCATTAAATATTATCTTAATTACATAGTTGGAATAAATGTATAAATGTAAACACCACAGCACTCAAGTAGAGTTGAAAACACCCCAAGGGACAAGTATTCTTTCGTACAAGTGAGACAAAAATTGGATACTTCAGAAATGGTGAGAATGTTCTTGAGAGTACAATCCTTTTTGCAGTGTCACACGACTATGATGGACTTTTATCAAACCACTATGGTGATAAAAGCCCAGAATTGAGAAAATCAAATGGAAAAACTAAAAGTGGGAGGAGGGTGTTAGTAAAGCCTAATGTGTAATGTGCCATGTATTAGTTTTTAATCAGGTTCTATATGTGGCCACAGTAAAAAATATTAAAAGATTCATCTGCTTATATTTCACATTCTTGCTGGTGGTCTTATTTATTCATGCCGTGTTTTTCTGAATAAAAGCACTGGGGGTGGGCAAGAAGAGGTGGGAAAAGCAAAGAGAAAAAAGCAGAGACCATGCTGGAAAAAGAAAAACCCCTCTGAGTATTCATCCTTTACATAGTGCATTCTGCATTTCATTCCATGTGTGAAAACAAAATGCAGTTCTCCTGTTCCCCAAAGTACCAATGGACCAAATGGGTTTGATTCCTTTAAATATAATGGAGTAGGTTCATTCGGGGTTTGGGGTTTTTTTTCTATTTCACCGAATTTTCCACTTTGCTTGTACCCGGATTAATTTATGCCTCTGTTTAGTGGTAGACAATTTGTCCATTCAGTTTTGTTCACTTTTGACCCTTGATCTGTTTTGATACATGCAAAGGGATATGGTTTAGCAGCTAGAGAAGGTTTTAGTTTAATTAACAGGTACATAAAAAATCTTGAACTTTCCTAGCACTAGAGGACCCCTGCCTCCTGGTTTGTCCCACCAGCCAGAGTGCAACACGTACAGCAGGATGCATTTCACCGGCTAGCTAAGCAGAAAGGGGCAAGCTCCAATCTAAGAGGAAATCATCATGCTGGGAATGACTTTTATGATCTTAAGGATAGCAGATGAGACAATTTGCATGTAGTATTTCTGCAGTTAGGGTCTGCAGCTTTGATCTGACCCAGAGAATGGGTCCCAAAAGAAATTTTACACTTTCATGTGTTTCTCTGAGTGAATTTTCTGCTGCCATGTTAGAATTTTTCTGGATAGCTTCTTGCAAAGATTTGAGTGATGGAGATTTATTGGTATGTATATTCAAAGGAGGCAATTTAGGAATTACTTCAACATGACTAAAAGGAAAATCTCCTTATGAAATTCTAGAGATGGTTGCATGTTCATTATTTTAATAAGCAGAGGTGGTACCGTGTGGCTTGTCTGAACAAATTAACCTGAAATTTTTTTCCATTTATATTTGCTGGTCTGCTAAAGGATAATGTTTCTTCCTGTGAAGATTGTCAAATTAGTACAGTTCAGACACTGAATATCAAACCTTGGCAAAGGACTTTGTGTGGACTGAGGGAGAGAAACTTTTGGAAATAAAGGCAACAACACAACAGGTTGTTAGACTTTTTAAAGGACAGATATTTTGAGGAACATTTTAAATTACCATCAAAATTAAACTGGGTTTTTTTCCCATATTTGCTTCATATTTATTTATTAATCTGTATGACATTTTCAAGAAAGGACATCGAAGAATAGAGTGGTCTATAATACCACCTATAGATACAAACACATAACAACAGCCCATTTGCTGCTCTGTTACCCTGCTTCAGCCCAGACTGTTTTCCAGGATGTGAAATGCTATGTCACGTGCATGGGATCATTTGTGGCACAGGGCACCCAGCTGCTGCATTTTTGTTTTTTTTTTTTTTTTTTTTTTTTTTTTTTTTTTTTTTTTTACTCAACGTTTTTATAATTATTGTTTTTCATTTGGGTGTAATATTGCACAAGTAAGATACTTCATTGCTCACAAACAGCCAGAAGTTATTATTAAAAGGTCCAAGTATACATTATTTATTATTTGATCTAAGGGTGAGTGAAATATAAATTATACAGAAACTTAGAGAAGATTCCCTCTCTCTCTCTAAAAGCAGTTTGCACAAATACCTATATCTCCTCAGTTTTTTCTGAAGGTCACCCATAGCTCACCATTTGGAGACATGAAATAAGTGCAGCTCTTTTAGAAGGAAGAAATAAAATCAGATTTTTTTTTTTTTGTTCCAGGGACAAGTGTCCTCAATTAACACTGACAGCTATTTAATTTCATTTAAAGTAGGTTGGTTTAAAATATGATTCTTATCTCGCCACCGCAGGATGGACTAAGTCTCTCTTTTAGAGCCACCCAGAAATGGGGATTAAGGGAACTCGGTTACATTTCTTTCTACAGAAACCTGAGCTCCATTAGCAAAATATAGATTTGAGCAGATACGGACCCAGCATCTGGCCCCTTAGAAATAAGATAAAACTGTGAGGAGGAAATTAGAGAAGATCCAAAGCCCATTTAAATCAATAGGGAGGCTCCATAACCTTCAGCAGATTTTGGATCCCACTCTGAGAGAACAGAAGTACTTGTTTACCATAAAGAAAAATCATTATCAGTTCATTAAGGCCTTGATTTTGTTTTTCTCTAAAATCTCTTCTTTCTTTCCCTACTGGTGACTAGAGCTCTTAAAGAAAATGGGCAGCAACCTATGCCATGGTGGAGAGGAGTATATATTGTCCCTTAATAAGAGGGTTATTCCTAATCTTCTAATATATTGATCCCACCTCAAATACTGCTCAAATTGTAATCAAGAGATGTGCTGGTTTATGTGCTGGTCTAGAGTTGGTAGAGTAATAAAACCAACTACTGTAATGTTTTGAAAATGTCTTTTCAAAGTAACAGATACTGATGTGCAGTGCTTTGGTCAGTTTGGTTTTGTGGGCTTCTCATTTCTCATACAGGTTTTCTTTTCTTTCAAAAATCACTGATCCCATTGGTAGAGACTTTTTGTTAAAACACAAAAAAAAACCCTGAGGAAGGGGAGGCAAAAATGAGAAATACCTTTCTTATCCAGCTCTAGACAGGCCTTCAAAAAGATTGAATTTACTGAAGTGAGAAGAACTGATGCTGAACTCATTGCTAAGAAGATGTCATGTATCATATTGGGTTATATAAACTCATTGTTTGAGGTGATTACAACATAGCTTTTTTATCTCTGGGATTGTTTTACTCCTGAAACACAAGGCTTGAGGGCACAGCCACTAAATTAATATTTGCTCAGCCATGGTCAGCCAGAAGAAATACCCAGGTCCCAGGACAGTTATTGCATGTGATGGCTTCACAACAGCCCCCTAAGACACCAGGAAAGCTGTGAGGAGCACAGTCTCCATTTCTACCAAGATGTGGGGACTACTGGTAAGGGTTCCAGCAGGCAAAACTGCCACCAGTGGGTGGTCTTAATCCAGGTCACAGCTTGCTATTTGAGTAGTCCAGTTCTAGGTGTCAGTGAGGCTGTTTTCTCTATCACCAGTGAAGATACAGAAGAAGAGTTGCAGTACTGCTCTAGGTAAGTGAACGTGGTGAAGTTCTCTGTCAGCACCCACAAACAACATCTGCATGGCACTTAAAGTCAGTACCTAGCATCCTTCTACCAGGTGTGGAGCTACAACACCTGCATACAAAGACATGCTTCCCTGCATAGAGGGAGAGCAGATCTGGGGTAAGGAACTTGTTAAGGGCTCTCAGGTGCTTACGGTTTCATTCTAGGTATCCTTGAGCAGGTGTTGGCCTTGCTACAACCAACTGGGAAGAGTAGAGAAGTTGTGATATGCCTATTTCCTGGTTAGCAAGCCAGTGGACTGATTTGCTTCTGTCCATCTGGAGGTCCTAGGGCTGAAAAACATCTGTATTGTCTGTGGTGTTAATGGTGCCAATGATGGAAGGGCTGTGGAGAGCTACTACTTGCTTGCTGGAACTTGCACTGGTGAGTAGAGAGGATATTCCTGAAATAATAGCAATGGGGGTATCACTGTAGCACTAAAAAGTCCATAAAATATCCAACTTTTATGCGAGCAGTCATCTACTTCTACGTTCATGCTTCCTGTAGGCAACTGAGGGCTGTACCCACAGAGCATCTCCAAGGACAGCTGTACACAGGTAACTCTTCCTTGCTGTGCCATTTTTTTCAAGTTGGTGCTATGTTGGTTCTCCCTTACTAAAATTGTCCTTTTTTGATGTGAGGTGCTTGCAATCAGTGATATTGCAGCTTCTGCAGCTGTGATTAACAGGCTGTCTGGTGCTCCTGAGAAAAGCCTTTTAAAACTTAAGTTGATGCTGCATGTTTTAACAAAGTCCTGTTTAACTAATGGGAGACTGAGTGTAGCATGGAGGTTTAGGAAAAAATTGTCATTAACTGGAAAAATAATCAATCAGGATTTTTATTGTATTACAGTGACAAAATCATGCACTCTGTGAGGTGTCTCTGCTTTCTAGTCAGGGTGTTGGTTTTCTCCAATCTACTCATCTCCCATATTCCTTCTTTGCACATTTTTTAGGATATGTTTTTGGGTGAAGGAAATGCTTCTGAGGATAGTCTTAAAAATAGATTACTCTTGGGGTTTGATCTGATTTTCTTAGTTACTAAATCTTAGTATAAAATTTTAAAACACAAAACTACTATTAGGATTAAATTATTTTTAAACTAGAATATTGAATGAGGCAGTAACAAACACAGACTCTAGAATATTGAATTTATATACCATAGAATTACACTATGTCCCTAGTTTTAAAGATAATGTTCTTTCTTACAATCCCTTTTATACCTCTTTTTCAAATGTTTACTAATTATTAATATAGGAGGAGAACACTGCCAGCAGGCTTTCATGTTGAAACTGATACGTGGGAATAAAGAAATGGAAAGAATATTTTAGTGAACAAGGGGTATAAAAGATTTTTACTTTTATTTTTCATTTCCATAAGTGCTGCTACAGTGAACCAGACCAAAAGATCCATACAAGCCAATACTCTATTAATTGTTTTCCTACAAGCTGGCTGTACAGAGAGGGATCCCTTTTCTGGCATATTTTTCCAGCTTAAAAACATTAGTGATACAAGGACAGCTATTTCTTAAATACGCACTGAGGGATGGATTTATCCTCTACAGGTTTGCCTAATTCTTCTCTGAATCTCTTTTTATGCTCCTGACCTTCACAGCCTTCTGAGGCAATAAGTCCCAGAATTTAACTATTTGAATGAAAAAGTACTTTGTTTCCTTTAGGATTGCTGCAGGGTAATTGCATCAGGTACACCTTCAAGTGCTTTGTGACAGGCAAATACCATCGCCTCACTAGTTTTTGGTGTGACATCCATCATTTTTAGGCACAGTTACTCTTGAATATTATTTAAAATTTCTACTTTACTAAAGAAAGCATTTCTTGATGACTCTCTGAGGAGTTATTTTGTAGGACTTAGTCTTATCTATCTTTATATGTGCTGAAAGTCAAATTGTAGCTACACCCTGCTTCCATTACATTCTGTCTGGATTGTCCTCAATAACATTGCTGTTATTTACATCCTTTTTCAGTTGATGTTGTGCTCTTCTTCCTAACACATGCTTTGAAATTTATATTTGTATTAATGTTTCACACTTGTGATGAATTGTGTCAGGGAGATGGCGTCATTTACATTAGGACACTACTTTATAACCATGAGAGGTCTGATTCAATAAGGCTGGAGGTTAAACTGTTGTAGATCATAGGAGCAAATAAACTATCTCCCAGAACTTCATTTTTGGGTGAGGAGCAGGGGGAAGAACTAATGAAATTTAGTTTTTGCACTTACAAACGTGAAAAATCTTAGCTACCTCAAAGTAAATTATTCTACTTGTCCCTTACTTGGACCCCAACACATATAACATTGAATGAACATACATTATTTTTCTGTGAGGCAGTGACACATTCAGGGAGTATGTGGTGAGTTGTAGCTGAAATGAAGTTTTCCAATGGCTCATTTGGACCAATCTTCATGTGGTACAGAGACTCGAACAACATCGTGGTGTTGGGTTTTAAGGTGCACAGTGACCCAAGCTCTGCCTGTCTGAGCTCCCTTTGCTAGTCCTGCCCTAGGGCTCCCTCCAGCTGCTCCAGTGCCACCTCCAAAGCTGGGACTGGCCCAAGTTAGCCCACAGCTGTTAGTTACCACAGATCATGCTAAACCCCCTCTGTCAGCTCTTTCCAGCAGGTGTGCCCCAGCAGCCCCAGGGTGGACCTGGAGATGTGAGGCATGGCTTAGTGGCAGACTTGGCAGTGCTAGGCTAATGGTTGCACTCGAGCACCTTTTCTAACCTAAATTGTTCTTGGATCCTATGGAATAAGTGGTTTTGTACTTCAATGAACTACTTCATCTTTTCCTACATGGAGATGTTCAGGAGATCTTAAGGACCTTAAGCGTATCATAACAGGAAATAGGGGACTGGCTTTTCCAATGTCATGGTAGTTTGAGTTAGCAAAAGAAGGAGACCAAAACAAACCAAGAGAAAACTAAATAAGACCCCTAAAGTACTCCAAAAATAAATTACTTTAATGGTACTCAACACCATGTTCGGGATTAATTTATTGCTCCTTGATATGAAATGGTCAAATTTTTATTAGATCCTTTCATTAAAAAAAATGTTAACCTGTCAAAAAACTTTGTAAATATTCATATGCAATGAGTCTGTTCAGTGCTTTGACACCATTTTGAAAGGATTTAAACATAAGAAACTACCCACAACCGAGATTTCAGTTTGCAGTTATCAGGAGTGAAGGGTGTTTGTTGTGAACATCGTGACTTTGGTTTTCTTGGAGTATTAGTTAAGGGGATGTTATTTGTTTTGGGTTCTTTTGCAAACTGTTGTTTGGCTACAGCTGGAACAAATGCATCATCTCAGTTAGACTGGTAACTAATGACATGTTAGAATTTCTGGCCTGTTGGAAAGAAGCTTTTTTACAAGACAGAGTACAACATGAAAGATATCCAAAACTGCTTAGAAAACTCTGACAGACCTACCCTATGGCCAAGAGAGGTTGGAAAGGCTAGGACACTTCCAGTTTGTTAGAAAGGGAGTATCCTGATAATCCAGTGCAAGAAAAAATTAGATGGAGTTCTATGTGTCCTGGACTCCTAATGAGTCTGCTTATCTCTAGCTAAAGATAATCCCATCTTCTTCTGATTTAGCATGAGAGGCTGGGTGGTGGGAACATAATCTTCTACTTCTCAATCCTACTGTCCTAGAGTTCAAGTACCCCAGTGCTTCCAAGTTCTTTGACACTTTTCCAGAGTATTGCTCCCATTCTTCAAGCTCCTTCCCCATTCCCAAACTGTTCCCACACGGAGTTTTCTGTTCCTTCTCCAACAGAATATGGACATTTCACTACCATCTACCCCAAAGTCTCCCCTTCCTTCACCTTATCCATTTCATATTGTGGCAGCCTTTGAATAAAACTGTTGGTAGCACAGCATTTGGTGAGCTCTCCTAGGCTCTCCCTCTGTCTCCCACAGCAATTATAGCTGATGAACTAGGTTTTCAAATATTCACTCCCAGCTGTCTACAATGGGAGCTGTTAGATGTTGAAATATTCCTATAAACTTAGTCTAAATAGGACCCTATTGCAACAAACAAAGGAAAATGGTGTGAATTTCCTCCTAAGAGACAAGAGATTGTGAATTTGGGTGTGCATACTCATGAACATCTGGTAAAATGCTATTTGGTGATGAAAGCTTACTTCACATGCTCAAGTCCTGACAATATCACATGCTGTTTAGTCTAAACTTTTATTTCAGCAAGTGCTACACTTTTGCTGTCAGTGACCTTGTACATCAGTCAGAGGGCATGCCACACACACTGTGATTTCCACTCTGAATGGGGAGGCTGAGGTTGAAAATTGCAGGTTGGAAACTCTACCACCCCAATACTTGGTCCCCATTGTTGCAGCTAAGCTTGTTATTGTGGAATAATTATCGTTATGTTGACAAACCAAGCACTGAGCTGGTGACCTCTGCAATATCAAGGGTGCTATTTTCATGAGACTCATTTCAATAGACATTTACTAGTGACCTTGAACTGCAGCAAAGATACCCTGCTGTTCTTTTGTGGTTTTGATAGCCTACATGGCACAGTAGGCTGAAATAGATTCCTTCCACAACAATCTCTAGGAAACCTTGACTGTTGGTTGTGTTCTGAAGTAGCCCTAATGATGGGACCTAAACTGTTCTCAAAGCTGTGTTACCATTTTGCTTTATGTCCCTTTGCCTTATTTAGTTTTCTATATGTGAAAGAGAAGAGGGTGGTGGGGGAAATACTGTGCCATCCGTACTCGTGTTTTTGTTTTAACTGTTCCCTGGATCTCTGGTATGTGGAGAGTTTTCATTACAGATGTAGGAACTTTAGGACAGGAGGACAGCACCTCTGTCTTTTAGCATTTGTATTTCTGATGACTTGATGCACCAGGAGATTTTAGAACTGTGGCTATGCCCAGGTTATATGTATTACTCAATCCATGCTGTTGGAACATTATCCAAACATGCAGGAATAGGATGCAAGTAACCAGTTCTTTCAGAGATGGGGAGGAGATAACTGCTGACTCCTCTGACTGCATCAGAAACCTAAGAGAAACCATTATTTTTTATTTGAAAGGACAAGTTGAAGGGTCAAAACATAACACCTGATCCAAGGCTTTGTAATGGCTACCTATGACAGGATTTGGAATAAAGACTTTGATCTGAATGCAAACTTAACGTAGGACAGTGCCTTCTAGCATTCTTCAGGTCCCCTCTTTTCTTAGAAAGCAATTAATGAGGACATGTAGGGACAGATGTCATGGCTGAACAGGGGAGCCCATGCTTAGGTTTTCAAAGACTTTGTGCTCAGAGGGAATAGGTACACCCAGTATGACACTTTGTGACTTCTCTTTTGCATGCCTTCTTTTTTAAAAGGGTTTTCTGACAGGTGTTACTAATACACCTATTGATAAAGCTCTGCAGGAAAGTTTCTTGCAAGCCTGTGCTGATGTGAATGTGGAGAAATGTGTTGAGTAGATAGTCTTCCTCTATATAGACAAAGTCTAGACCACAGAAGGTTGAAAAGCCATAATTTAAATGAAGATAGGGCCTACTGCAGATGCACTCAGTGACAGGGAAGTTGTTTTGCTGCTGAAGTGCTAAAATAGAGAGCCTGTGCTTTCAAAGTATAAAACCAAGGATGTTTTGTTACTTCCCATGTCATGAGTGAAAGATCCCTGAGGCAAATTTTCACCTGCTCTATACCTTTTATTCCAGAGCAGACAATCATCCACAGTGGAGCTAGAGAAAGTAGCAGAAGAAAGATTGTATAGACTGTTACATGGCAGCCCTTAATATACATGCTTATAGCAAGTTTGAAAAGTCTGCTTTCACCTTGAAGCCCCAGAAATTGAAAGACTGAGGTGACGTTTTTCTCTTGAGGTATTACAAGGAAGCAGTACTGGAGTAGTCTTATCCATACTGGTAGGCTATTACAACAGCAGTGCAAAATTCTGTTCAACTGATCTAAAGAAGTATTAAGAAAGACATAGGGAGGGGGATATACTCATTGATTTTTGGAGTTTTTTTAAATATACATTGGCTCCTACCTGTGTCAGAGATTTAAGATTGGGTTGGATCTATGACAGTGCTTTGCTTCTCTGGACTCTCTTTTTGCTGGCTTCTCCCACCTGTTTGTGGAGTGCTGTCTCTCACTTTCTTGGGCAGTCTCACTGAAAAGGGAATCATATCCTAAGCAGAAATTTTTTTTAAATGTCAGATCTTGAAAGAAAATTTGAAAATCATATTACAAGTGCTGTGTAAAGCCCTTCTAATTTAGTAGTGACTTTTAAAAGAAAATTGATGTTTCTCATTCTGTACTGATTAATACATGTTCTTAGCATATCTCAAAGGCATTTCAAAGGCTGGAATTTCATAGATCTTCAATAATTGCATCGTTCTTGTCCAGCAAGAGCACAGTTGAACTTCTGAATAATTAATTTATTTAGAGGTTGAAGCATTCTATCTGTATCACTCCCACTAGCTTACGCTTCCATGCACTAAGGTGGACAGGAACATATCTGCACTGTGTCTAAAAATAGTCTTTCTGGTTGTCCAAATTCTACTGAGCAGAGATTAAGAACTGGAAGATATATAGGTGTGTGCATATGTACCTGTGTAGAACACATTTAGTTGAAGGATGTTAGATGAAAGGAGCAAAAGAGTTGATAATCACTACTTTATCCAATAGAGTTCAAACAGATTTCTGGTAGAGGTCTTTGCTTGGGGTTTCTTTTCTTCTTGCTGTTAACGTCATAGAATCGGGTCTTGTTCACTCTTTACCTCCAAGATATGTTGAAGTCTTCCTGAGATCATCATGTCTGAAATCAGACCAAGAGAGTCCTCACTTGGCTGAGAACTCCTGTTTTCCTTGGATTTCCATGCTCAGTGAGGTAAAAAGTCTGCTAAAGTTACACAATGCCCACTTTTTCAAGTCAGGCTCTGAGGTGGCTCATAGACATACAGTGATTTCTGAGCAGTCTTCTCTCAAAATCAGAAAGCTGTGCCTTTCCACTCCTGAACCATTTTACTAAAATTAAAAGCATCAAAAAGAATAGGGGGAAAACCCAACCAAGAAAACTGATATCTTTCTTCCCTATTTTGTGGAGTTGTCATGCCTCGATTGTAAATTAGAATTTTAGGACTTTAATGGGGAATGGAGCATTTGGCTGCCTCATTTCATCCTAAATCAGAAATAGCATAATAGAGCAGTTATTTTGCAAAGAAAAGAACAGGAACTACTGCCCAGAAAACTGCCAGTTTTCTCCTGTCTTTGCAGCCAAGCCCTTGGGCCCCTTTCATCTCAGCCCCTGCTATAATTGTAACACCTGCTCTGGAGCTACACGGAGAGCTGAGCCGATAAAGGTGGTGGTTTGCAGACCTGAGCACACTGGAGCGCCTGAGCTTTTTGGAAGGCCCTGCTTTCCCTGGCCCAAATCCAATACACCACTTAGACATCTGCTTAACTTTAAGCATGTGAGTATCCCCTTTGAAGTCCTATGTATATTGTTTTGCTGGACTGAGGTCAATGAGCTCAGTACCTTGCAGGATTGAGCTCCTGAATGTCAGATTTGATTAAATGCTCCCCTTTTCTTCCCCCCTCCTCCTCTCCTACCATGAAAGCCTGACCAGAGCTAAAACAGCCTCAGCAAAAATAAAAATAAAATTAAAAAAAAAAAAAAGAAAAGGCAGGCAGCTGTTGGGAAGTGAGCCTGCCTCAGCTGTGGTAGCTTGGTTTTAAACTGTTGCAGATCTAACCAGAATAAAAGCAGAGCAAAAAATCCGATTGGAGACCTGGTTAAAAATTAAACCATCTACACTTTCCTAAGGGAGCTGGAGAATCTCAGCTAGACGTGACAGTGATCATGATCATGCTGCCTTTTTCTCCTTAAACTCTTGGTGCTCTTGCTTCACAGGTACGACTGTCTGTTTTATCTAAATGCTCCCTGTTAACTGTCCTCCTGTTTCTGTTTTTTTTCCTGTGGCTCCAAAATACACTCTCCACAAGTGGAAAGGACCGTGCTCTCTCTCCCCCAGTCTGCTCCTTGTCAATTCGCATCAGTTTAAGGTCAGGAAAGCTAACGGGGAACAAGGCACTGCAGCATTTGAACTCAACCTTGCCTTCCCAAGGAACAAACTGACAATTAGTACAGGGATCAGCATCAAAAAAGAGCAACCCAGCGTGAAGCCTGTCTAATTAGTCATATGAACGGAGGGCTTCCCCTCCACTTCCTCAGGAACACATGCCTGTCAGATCTGATACAAAGAGACTTCTCTCCCTAACATAATACTGAAATTAGGTTGAGAACAGGTAGCCCTGCTTGTTTAAGCAACAGGAGGCTTAGCTGCAGGATCGACTTGCACACCCGTATCCCCAGTTGCAGCGTGCTTATGACCATGTGCTTTGCAAGTGATTGCAGGATGTTTCCTTCCTTGCAAAATACAGAGGAAAAAAGAAAAAGAGTTGATCATGTTGCCAATCTTCTCGATTTAATAACACTTCTTGTTTAGATGGAAAAATGAGCAAGGGGAAAAATTAGAGATGAAAGCTGAATGACAGTCTCCTAATCCCAGAGAATTGTGCTGGTTGAGAGACTCCATGTGTCTGACTTCTTTTTTTTTTTCTTTATGAACCAAACATGCCTCGATCCCCTACAATATGAAAGACAAAATAAGTAAAAGTTAAAAGTTTGATTACTGCTGATTTTCCTGTAGGATTTGGACAGTGGCTAACAGCTTGAAATTAAGATCCTGTTGTATTCACTCTGTGATGAAGGTGATAACCAAAGCTCATGCAGACTAACAGCTTGTCTAGACATAGACACAAAGAAAAGGAACAAGGCAAATTAACTAAAAGTGTGTATTTTATGATTAGTTATTTAAATTCCTGAGTCAAACTCCTCAGAGTTTAAAGGTCCTTAATCTTAATCTGTGATTCTGTTGAATTTACTTTGTAAGTGAAGCAAATGAAGCAAAACTGTTTTTACTATGTCCTGAAACTTTTCTGATGTGGGCTGCAGAATGTATGTGGCGATTATGAATTTTCATTTTGTTCTTGAATAAGGTATATTTTATAGTGTTGTGGCTTATTTCTGAAAGGAAAAAGGAATAAACTGCTTGGACATATAGAATTTTTGCATCGAGGTAAAGAAACATCTGCATGGGTGCTACATGCACATAGTAAGGAAAGAAGAAACACACCTCCACCACTGCCACGGCTTAGTCAGTGTATCTGCTGCGTTTTTATGATGGCAATGTGTTAGAACAAGTCCCTCAGCAGTGGTTTCCATACAGACCATAGCCTAGACTGAGCTTGCTTCTCTCTCTCTGTCTCTCTCTCTCTTCCATTTCTCCAAAGTGTTTTATGCCTCAGTTTCACTGATACATCTGTCCTTTCAGATAAACTCTCTGTTCCTTCTGTAGGGGCTGTCAAAGAGCCATCAGAAAAGCTTTGCTCCTACAAGGTGCATAAGGCTGCCTGTTTCTTCCAGGAGACTGACAGTGGCATGTCCAGGTTTGGATTCCTGGCATGGCGGGAGAACACCAGTACCAGTCCAGGCATCTGTATTCAGGTTGCTCCTTTGTTTATATACCAAAAAAGGAATCCAGGTGTTTTTAATTTCATATAATGCTGGGCTGAGTCTTGGGAGACATGCATACACTTCCTACCATGCCATTCACCTTCTGGTGCTTTGGGGGACAAAGCTGGAACAGTTTATGTAGTTCTTCCTGTCCTGTCTATCATGATCATACACTTATTTGCAAAGAACTTGAGCTGTCCCACTGAAAACTGTGATAGAAGGCCTTTTCATCATTAGCTATTGTTATTAATGCAGAAGCATGGGCAACCCTAGCTTGAGTTAAGTGTGGGCTCACTGTGCCTAAGCAGAAATGCCCAGAACTCTGTAATTCAATTCTTTGTTTCCTCATGTTCCTCATGTGCGTGCATGTTGATTCCTCTGATACACTAATTCAGAAGAAATGCCACATGCCTGCCAGAGAAGCTGCATCTCCCCAGTATTCAAAAAGTGCTCTCTGCTTCGTTCATGCAGATGCTCCATGTATTAATTAACTGAAATCAGATACTCGTTGCTTTTAGCAGCTTGTATTTGAATAGACACTTGGTGGCACACTTTCTCTGAACAGTGCTGTGGGAATACTTAGCTGTTTTGCTAGAGACCCTTTTTGTTACATTCCCTTGTCCTTGGTTTGGTGTGCTCGTACAGGCTGCCAGCCTTGTCCTCTGGCTTTTGCACCCTGCCTGGAGAGGATGAGCAGATGCTTTTACAAAACAAACAAACAGAACATTTCCCCACAGATCCCTTTCCAGTTTCCCAGAAAGAGAAGAATATTGACAGACACAGTTTTCTGCAAGTTTTGATGAACCTGTGTGGTTCCAGCTCAGCTGAAT
Source organism: Promerops cafer (assembly GCA_013398275.1). Taxonomy (NCBI): domain Eukaryota; kingdom Metazoa; phylum Chordata; class Aves; order Passeriformes; family Nectariniidae; genus Promerops; species Promerops cafer. The sequence continues at coordinate 916,538 of VZSE01015151.1, forward strand.
TTCACTGTAATCTGTGGGTGGTGGAAACACAAAGTCCTGCTCTCATGGATTTCCTGGGCATTCATTCCCAGTCCTGCATTGCTGCTTTCTAGAGGGTACAGTACTTTTCAGTATTTGCATATACTCAACAAAACACCAGCGTTTGCTTTAGCCAGTCTTAGTGACACATATTTCTGTTACACTCACACATAAGGAAGAATCTCACTGTAATAACAAAGAAAAAGTATTTGTACAAGTAGTAAGAAGATAAGTGCTTTGGGATCTTTCCTCATAAAAATATTTGTGGCTCATAAATAGTATTTACCCTACTGCCCATCTCATATGAATACTTGCCTAATATGAGTGCTCAGCCATAAAGCTGACTCTTGTTTCCAGCAGAGTTCAGTGGTGTGAGCTGGCTAATACAGGTGTCACCTCTCTGTGAATATGCATCACTGTATCACTAAAAGGTGCATTGTGCGCACATTGCCCTGAAATTGTAGAGTTTTACATGGTGCACTGTTGCCTTCCTGTACTTGGTGAAACATTGGTTGAAATGTGGAAAAAGTATAGGCAGTACCCAATGTCTGTTGAACTTACAGCTCTGATCACCTTTCCTTCGGGCTGCTTCTAGCAGCTGGTACTTCAGCAATGCAGTGGACTGCACAGCACTGGGAGTGGGGGCCACTAATGAACCAGCAGTAAAGAACTCTGCCAAAATCCACTGCCATTAGAGCACAAACATAGAGAAATGGCCATATTGTCAAGTGTTTAATATATTTAGCCATGGATAAGAACTGAGGGGGAAGGGAAAGAACAGTGGGACAGTAGTATGTTACATATCAAAAATGTCTGTTATATGATGAACTGGTAACCAGTTCTCTAGTGTTTTATCTGCAGTTCCCCCAGCCCTGCAAGTAGTATTTTAATTAACAGGATAGTTGTCCAAAGCAGTCTTTGCTTATCTGCTCACTCTCCTTACTTAGTGTATTAGAGCATTTGCTGCTCTGCAAAGCTCTGAGGACTTCTGTGAGGAGGAAAAGAAACAGCAGATTTGGTTCCCAAATGCTCTAAAGCTCCATTTAAAACCAGAGAGTGAGTAAAGGCATCCCATGTCTCACATGGGAAGGTTTGAGATGATATAATAGCATTGTTTTCCTCCTTTACAGCTCTGGTTCAGGTCTGTTAGCCATTTCAGCAGTGCCCCTCTGAGGGAACGTTAACGATTCTGCTGCTGCTGACTCACAAAAGGCTCCACTTCCTTGACACATCACAGTGACTGCAAAGAAAGCCCTTCTCCATGTGAGCCATGCAGGAGCTCAGCCTGGTTCTTGTTATGTTCCTCTCCATACCACTATGCTTCTGCATAGATGCAGTACCCACCCAACTGGGGTCACGTCTGCTGCTAACAATCTGCCGACATATTAGATAATTTATGCATTTCTTCACTGCTGCCAAGGGCAAAATATTCCCACATATACCGTTTTTTGTTATCTTTTTTTTTTTTTTTTAAACCAGATGCAGGTCAAGCTGCAAAAGCAGGGAAAGTTCCTGAAGAATTGTGTGTTTAGCACTGCCTGGTCTGCTCCCCAGAAGTGTAGGATATGAAACAATGGGGATGTAACAGGATTTTTCCCCTTGGCATATCTGATGGGTCTTTTGCTTCTTTGTTTCTTCCTATACTCACCTGACGTGGATGCTGTGCAATTTACTGTCACTCTCTCTTAACTGAGGGAGGTCTAATCTAATGATTCACCTGCAGGATCTTCATCTTCAAGATTGAACACACGGACAGTTTGCAAGACACCTTAATGTCTCTCACAGAGTTTTTGACCCCAAAGCACTGTCTTTGTTTATGTAACACAAAACAGATATGGTTCATTTCTGTGATATTACCATGAGCGAGCTATGTTTGTTGTCTGCTTCTCAAAACGGATCTCCTTAAGGAAACAAGGTTGAAACAATTCTGCCTATCCCACCCCTTCTCCAACAGAACTTCTGAACTACTTGGGTAAGTTCAATTTAACTTGGAAACAAGGACAGGATGTCAATGAATTTCAATGTCTGCTTGTTTTGTGACTATAGACAGAGTAATATATGAGGCCAGAATTCTCTTCATACTTCCAGTCATGGAAGAATTACAGCATGGATTGATTATCTTATTAGAAAATTATTGACACTTTATCACAAGATATAAATTCATGGGTGATCAGCCTTCATAGGTTCTCCTACTTTCTACTACTAATCAAAATATTTTTTTATGTCCCCTTTAATACATGCAATGGAGAAACTGTACTGAAATTTGCACATACTGCTGCTCCACTGCATCACAGAGGAATAGGCTGGTTCCCAGCAAAATGAGCATGAGGTAGATGTAGCAGCAATCCTGCTCCTTGAGCCTTAGCAACTGGTCTGGTTTCCCAACACATGGAGTTTTGTGAGCTCTGACATGTTCTTCCTTGCTTTGATTGCACAGGTTTCATTTGTTATCAGCTTCTGTTCATAAAAACAAACCAACCGACAAAAACCCAAACAAACAAAAAAAAAATTGGTAAATTCAAACGATACCAGAGAAGGCAAAATTAACTTCAGCTGTTTTGCATGTGCTACTATCTCATACATAATAGTTTATACTTTTTCCAGTCCCTAGCATGTGGATGCTAGGAGCATGTTAGGAGCTTCACTGTAAGCCTTCTAAAAGGACCTCACCTAGACATGTCTTAAGCTATTTGGTATCAGTGGGGCACATTAATATCCAATCTGCTGAACAGATAGTAAATCTGTTTTCTGTCTTTCGTCTTAAGAAGGGAACCCAGCTTTTGTAAAATCTGGGTTCCATATGCAGAGCCAGCTATGAAGTCTTTCCTTCCACAGGAAAAGCCTGCACCAGTGTCCTCAAAGTTTCATCAGCTCTGTTCTGCCTCTCATGTCCCTTCCTTCCCCTCCAGGAGATTCAAAGTACCAGTGCTTTGGTCAGGCATGCCTTTTCTTTACTAGAGACAGATGGTGCTAAGTAGGTTTTGTGTCCCCACTACCTGTTAATAAGCAGGCACTTTGAAGGACCAAGGTGAAGAGCCTAGCAAGGAACTGCAGCTTCTGGTGTCACTTGTATGAGTCAACAAAGGTGATGTGACCAGATTATGAACCATCTATTAATATAATTCACTCTGAGTTTGGCTGCAAAAGTTTGTTATAATCCTTCTCCCCTGATTTATGGCTTTGAGGGGAGGTTATTTTAAGATATCAAGAACTAAGTTCAGTAGTATAGTTAAATGATGAAATGACCCCGTCTTTGCTAGACGCTGCATGGCAGGTTTCCTGTGGATAGCTGGGCTAAGGTCACCAGCAGCTGTGTTTTAGCAAAGATGCATCTAAACAGTGGCTTAAGAATGTATAAAATGGACACACCACAGGAGGAACACTGCAGAATGATCACTGTTTATTAACTCCTCTGGGTCTGGGGCTGAATGGGACGATGTTTCAGCTTTACATCAACATTTATGTGCTCTGAAAGGAGCTGGCATTTCACAGCAGAAACTGCTTTTCTTTAAAATAAAAAAAAAAAAATCTAAAGTAAAATGAGAACCAAAGTGAGTTACAGATGTCAGGGACTGTAGGCTGCCAGTGATGACATGAGATAGCATTCAGATGACTTAGGCAGTGCGTGAATAAACTGAAAATTCTTTTGTTGAAAAAAAAGCAGGAAAAAGAAAAGATGGTTTTCACTTCCTCTCTTTCTCTAATGCACAACCTTCCTTCTCTACCTCTGTAGGCCATGCATCTCTCCCTTACATGTTTCAGATGCACTCAAAAGTTGGTTCTTTTTGGTTCTCCATTTTCCATGAATGCCCTCTCATTTCCATGACAGTTGGTTCTCTGGATTTCAACATGGTCCACCTTTCAGAGTGCACATTTGTGTTAACAGGACAAAACTAGGATAAGTGACATGGATACATTTGACATCTCACTCTGTGCTAAGTGGCTGCATCTCCAGTCCCACCATCGCTACGATCTCCACCACCATTGGTGGGACAAGTGCATGCTCCTCCTGCAATTCCACCATCACCACCATGGAAAGCTCAACAGACACAAATTTTAAGGCGAAAGAGCAAGGTACAGAAATAGATAAGAAATAACAAGGTTAAAATGTTATTCAAAACTGTATATACTCAGTTTTTAGTGGAGAAGACCAGCAAAGTGATGGTGAGCATTGTGTTGTGCTTGTGACTGGCCTGCACCCATTCAGTTCTCCAGTGCTCAGGTCACACATTAGAGAAGGATCTGTCACTGTAGATTAGCAGATGTCATCCATTTTAGTGACAGCAGAACTAAGTAATACTCCTTTTTCTGCAGCAGTCGGTAGTTTCTCTAAAGACGTTTCCAAATTCAATTGCTGTTGGGTTAATTCCTCTTCTCTTGTATCATACTGCAGACTGGACAGCTGCCTCAGCTGGTGTCTGAATCTTCAACAAAGAAGAGGTCAGCAAAACTATTTTTCAACATTTAGCAGAAATCTACTGAAACTGTCAATTTTAGAAAGCTGATGGCAAGTTGTTTGACAGATGCCAAGTGGTAAGAGCCCAAATATACTATTGGGAATGTTTATTTGTGGGCATAATCTCCCCTGTCAAACTGAAGAAAAGGAAACCATGCAGGTTTCAGATATTAAGTGACAGATTTCGTGCAGTCTTTCATTCACTGGAAATGTGAGTGCATGTTAAACATAGAAGTGCTCTTTCCAATCCCTAGGAACACATCAGTGCAAAAGGCACGCAGCCCTTTGAAACTGAACTGAGAAAATAAAGGGTTCAAGTACTGGTTTCTTTGCTAACAAAAATATTTTAAAACCTCTCTGAAAACTGACCTAATTGAATATGATTGTGTCATTAGCTGTTGGTGGGTAGAAAGGTCAGGTTTAAAAATAGACTCTATTTTCTTTGTGAAAGCTCAGAGAGAGTCTACAAATCAAGGTGACTTCCCAAGTGCCCAGTTTTATAGGCAGTACTGACACCAGCTCTCTAGGTGGTGCTTTTAATCAGCAGATTCTGATGCCTTTTCTGCAGCAGGTTGGTATCACTTCACTTGGGTTTTGGCAAAGAAAAGCAGGAACGTAGAGAGCTGCAGTTCTGGGCTAGAGTCTAAGACCAGTTAATTCTGGCCTTGTGTTCTAGTTACCACATGGTACTGATCAAGATCAATTGTGGCATTGCCAAGGAAGGGTGGAGGCATCACCTGAGGTACAAAGCTGTCATTACAGCTGTAAAAGTTCAGCTGTGCTTAAGCCACTCTTTATTCCTAGCATTTCCATCCCTGGAACTTAGCACTAAATTTTTTCTCTCTCATTCTTAAGCCTTTGGTCTTAGGTTTTTTTCCAGTACCAAATATCCGATATGTCTATATGTCTGTTTATTTTGCCAGAATTAACCTTGGGTTTCCCTTTTTGACATAAAACACCTGTTTTAAAGTACTCACTAAATTATGTCCCAACTTTCCCCCTCTTATCCCTCCTGTAGCCTTACTGTAGACCATTATCTTTCTTTTATGGTGCCAGCCTCAGTTTTACTATCTGCTTAGTAAATCCACATAATTTATCCTAGTAGGTTAAAGGGAATTTTCTCTTCAATTCTCATTTATTCTAGGCCTTGTTAGAGGATCCATGCTAATCACAGTTAATAGTTCTAGTATTTTGTACACTATATAAAGGTGAATATCACTTTCCACATGATCACTCACATCCAAGTGTTTCAAACCTGAGAGACAAGGTTTGTCTTGGCACTGGCACCCAAAACATTCTCAGTGTTAGAAAGAAAAAAATATGAAAATTTTTGTACTATACTTTGGTTGCTGTCTTTGAAATTGAAAGATGCAGGTTTCTGTATTCCATATTTGCTCAAGAGTTTCTGTAACAGAAAGAGGGATGCAAACTCAGGTATATGAAAAGGGGGGGATGCCACAGACTTTCAAAGAGAACTCATTCACTTCACCTTGTGCAAGACCTAAGCTCTTGATCAAATCCTTAATTTGCCAAAAAGTGACAATGTAAAATATATGCCTTAACTTGAAATAACTATTTTAACCTGTTTAAAATAATCATTCCCATTACTGGAAAAATGTTTCAGTTAATGAAATGCATTTTTTTATTTGACAAATATTTTTTTTTACTTTGAAATCCATGTACAGATGGAATTACAGCCTATGACTTCAGGCTGATTTTCATCACAAAAATATCTCTTAAAGAGAAAAAGACAAATTGCTTAGCCTTAAATTTAAGAGACTACCATGGAGGCAAAATAAGTTGCCCCCAGTCCTCAGCAGTGGTTATGGGGGAAGACAAGGAGGCTAACCAACCTCTAGTATAACACCGGGCTGCCTTGGCTGCTAATCATCAGCTATGTTGTGGCAGGATTTGGGTATACTGGGTAAAGTGGATAGAGAGAAATGCCAAATGCTTCTCCAAAGTCCTTGCAGTATCCTAACAGGCAGACTCAGGGCAGTGGTGAATGAAGGAGCAGTGAGCTGTCTTTTTCCACTGATGGTCACCTTGCACAAGAGGAATCTCTCCTGCCCAGCAGTCACTGATGGGGCTCCCTAAGGCCCAGTATTGGGGCCAGTCATGTTTAATATCTCTACTGATAATCTGGACAAGGGGGTTGAGTGCACCCTCAGTAAGTTTGCAGATGACACCAAGTTGGGCAGGAGAGTTGATCTGCTGGAGGGTAGGAAGGCTCTGCAGAGGGATCTAAACAGACTGGATCAGTGGGCTGAAGCTCAATAATGCGAAGTGCTGGGTCCTGCACTTGGTTCACAGCAAAAACCCACGCGGCACTACAAACCTGGGGAGGAGTGGCTGGAAAGCTTCCCAGCAGAAAAGGAACTGGGGGTGCTGGTCAACAGCCAGCTGAACATGAGCCAGCAGTGGGCCAAGTTATCCTGGCTTGTATAAAAAACTGTGCAACCAGCAGGACCAGAGAAGTGATTTTCCCTCAGTACTCACCACTGGTGAGGCCACACCTTGATTATTGTGTCTAGTTCTGGGCCACTCACTACAAGAAAAACATTGAGGTGCTGGAGCGTGTCCAGAGAAGGGCAACAAAGCTGGTGCAGAGTCTACAGAGTGTCAATCATATGAGACAAGTGGCAGCTCAGGGGTGACTTTATCACTCTCTCCAACTGCCTGACAGGAGGTTGAAGCAAGGTAGGGGTCAGCCTCTTCTCCCAGGCAGCCAGTGACAGGCCAAGAGGACACAACATCAAGCTGCACCAGAAGAGGTTCACTTTGGGCATTGGGAGGAATTTTTTCATGGAAGGGGTTGTCAAGCATTGGAATGGACTGCAAGGTAGGGGGTCACCGTCCCTGAAAGTGTTTAAGAAATGACTGGAAATGGGACATAGTGCTATGGTTTAGTTGACAAGGTGGCGATCAGTCAAAGGTTGGACTTGATGATTTTGGAGGTCTTTTCCAACCTAAATGATTCTATATTTTTTTTAAAAGCTTTCCATTTACATCCCTAATGCTGGGCCAAAAGTGCATACTGGAATGCAAATGTAGTTCAGTCCAGGTGTAACCAAAGATCATCTAGATAAAAGCCCAGGAAAACTGATTTTTCTGCTATGTAAAAAAGTAAAGATGCATGATAGATCATAAGTGTTGTCTCTTTTTTGTTGGAAAGGAGCTGTTCTCACACTTTTTAAATTCCCCTTGTTTTTATCCCTGAGATACCCAATGTACATGACTTATACCCATTTATGAACTATATCTGTATTTCTTGGTTATTTCTTCTGCACAAGCAGCAAAATATTATCCCATTAGTTAAGTAACAGCAGTAACAATTCTGTCAAATTTTTTTAACCTTTCCTGTATCTCAAAAAACCCAGCTCATCTTGGTATCCTGCAAGAATGCTTGAGGTTAACACGACTTACTCTTTTCTAGCTATATTTTAAACTGCCAGATTTGAGCATTATGAGACCATAAAAGTTCATCATTAGCAAAAACTATGCACTCACTGATATTAAATATAAACTGTTATAATCTCATGTCTGTCATAGGGCAATGCCAGTTTCTATGTCACCCAGAACCCTAATTGACTTGTATTTTCATTACTGCACTCATTATTTGTGAAGGTTTTAAGATCAACCATGAATAATGTACTATGGTCAACAATAAGTTAAGCTCTAAAACCAGCCAAAAATTCCTGGTAAGGTTGAACTGAAATATTGGTTAAAGCTCTTCTCTGATCCATGCTAAATGAACTGTTAACTTTAAAGGGGCCATAATTTCACCTCTGATCACCTGAAAGCTGATGGCAACCTACTTGGCTTGTAGCCACTTTTCATGGCGCAGATTCCAGGTTGCTTGGTTTCCTCACTTTGATATAACTAATGGAAGCAAGCTGGCTTCTCCTGCAACCCCGTGCAGGCAGGGCAGGAAGTGCTTACCTCGTAGGGTTGTCTTCACGCTGCTGAAATGAAAACCCTCTCGGTGTCAGCCTTCCAGCAAAGTGTATGCTGGGAGTTACACAAACTTGTGAACTGTTTCCCCCCAGTGTTATTTACGACCACATTATTTCAAATAAGCTTAGTTTCGCTCTGTGAGCTTAGCTGTTGCCAGATAAATCAGTGGTATGTTATGGGTACTGAAATATGTTTTTCAAGCCCTAATCCCAAATGCTTTCGAAACTGCAGGCTTAAAAAAAAAAAAAAAAAATCCTTTTTATGCCAGAACACCCCCAGTCCTGTTACCCATATTGTTAAAATAAGCAAAAGCAATGCCTTTCAGCATGCCACGGTGTGGGAATGCTTCTCCCTCCATCCTTACTGTGTGGAGATAAGCCAGAAGTATTTTGCGTTTGTGGTGCCTGGTGGGTCCAGCAGCAGGACCCTCTCCTTGCCCGCTGGGTTTCTGTGATCACGGCTGTGAGACTTCAGGCAGCAGAAGGCTGCTGGAGCAGCTCTTCAGTGACAGCAGTGCTGCTCCCAGGCCGTATCACACGCTCTGTTACAAGCTCTGCATGAGCTGGGAGAGTTGTAAACCACAGCGCTTCTTCTCACTTTCCAAGCTCACTAGGCCAGAAATGAAACCTTCTTTGTCCTATGTTCACCTTGCTCCTCCTTCTTTTCTATCTTTTCATCTTCTCTCTTTTTCCTTTTTTTTTTTTTTTTGAACTACCATTTTTCTTTACACCTACCAGGAGAGGTGGATGCTAATTACAGACACATCACTGAGCAAAAATGGAAAAAGCACCACCACTGAAGTTTTTGGGAAGTGGCTGATAGCCTTCTTTTAATGCTTTCTACTGCTGGCCTTCAAAGAAAAACTCGTTTTCTTTACTCGGTGTCTTTGGGCGTATTCTACTGCTGTATGTTCACAGAGGGAAAATATGCAGAGATCAGCAGTTTCAAAGGCAGTCTCTAATTTTAGGTCCTTAGCTTTGGATATTTTGGGATGGAACTTTGGACACAAAAAAATTGCAAGGAACTATAAATCTAGATGAAGTAAGTAACACCCAAGATATCTCGAACTGGAGACCCAAAACCAGACTCTTCTATCTAAAAAAAAAAAGTTTTAACATTTGCCAGAAAGTTTTTTCCTTAGTTGTTGAGGTTTCTATTCTTCCCAGTACTTCCCACTATTCCTATTTTCATATTGCCATTACAGGCAACTCTGAAACTCTCCTACCAATCCAAGAGCTGCAAAAGTCAAGAGAAAAATTTGCCCTTTCTCATAAATATGCACATGATCATCTTTAGTGCTGTGTAAAGTCTGATTTTTTTTAACCAAAAAATACTCCTTGAGACATTTATTTAGCTGAAATTGTTCTAAATACTTCTAAATTGCCAATTTATTTTTATTAGTATTTCTTAAACAGGCAATTTCCAACAAACAGCAAATAAATTAGCTATTTAAATCTTGCTCGCTTAATAAAGCTCAAAAGTTCTGATTTATTTCTTTTTAATGAAAATTAAACATGAAATGAGGAAAAAGACAAAAAGGCCTGAAAAAAAATAAAAATAAAAGAGGTTCACTTAAAATACCTGTCACAGATACAAGAAAAAAAAAGATGAAATTAATATTGTTTCAGGAGCTTGAGGAACATTTTTCCAAGCTGTTCCACTGCACAGTCAAGTCACACACTAGCCAGAGATTTACTTTAACCAACAAACAATGTGAGTGACAGCTTTCCTGAAGACTGCAAGCCCAAAATTTCGGGTGGGCCACTGTATCTGATCAAAGGAGAGAGAGCCATCACATCCTTGCAGTCTGCCAGGAACTGCATCTTGACTTCCATCATCAAGGTGAAAGTCAAGAAGAAGCTCCATCCTGTCTGAAGGACAGACAAATAGACAGACAGACATACATATGCCTGTCAGGATATCTTAACTCCAGTGAGACTTCAAAAGTCAAGAACTAGAAGAGATTTTTCCAATGCTCCAGAAAACTGGCATGAATTTTTATGTCTTTAAAACGAGCACTGAAATAAAGAAGTCTTGTTTTCCACTAAAATTTTGGTCCAAAGCAGTGGTTTCAGCTTACAGTAAATCTTGTGCTGTGGCAGACCATGGGTTTCTTGCATTGTTTCATGGAAGGCAACTAAGAAAAGCACCACTGGGCAAGTTTAAGTGTATGGTACTGCAGATGTATGTATGTGTATAGAAAAGTGTACACACAAGCACATTTTGTTCATCTTGAATAATATTCCCATCTGCTAAGTAAACAAGTCACATTTTATGATTTATAAAATTTTGAAGTGTTCTGAAATGCTTTGTGAGTAAAGAAATTAATAATACTTTTTGTGTAAAGAAACCAGACAAACAGATTCTGTTCCAAGCCATTGAAATATAGATCCCTCCAATGAAGAAGTTGGACAGACAATTCTGCATTCTCTGTTGTATTTTTTAGACCTGTGAAGGAGATTTTTAAACTTATCTTTCTCTCTAACATGCCAGCCTTTCTGCTTAATTCTGCCAGTTAATTAATATTTCCTCTAACTCTACGAAACAGGTGGAAGGGCTCCTAAGGACTCTGATTTGGAATTGAGCATAAAATGGTTGTAAAAAAATAGACTATTAAAGATGTGGCTTTTCATCACACTTCTGACTATTGATTTAAGCCTCAAAATCCAAAGCTGATGCTTGGTCCCTTCAAGCCTGGTGTGCATTGCATAGGTCCTTGCAGTTCTGGGTGTTTGGGGGGATGATTCATTTTGCTTTAGTTTTCAATTAAGTGATGTTGGGAAAGACGAGCAAGACAAACGTGTGTGTTAATTATTTATATGTATATACCTTTAATAAACCACAAAGGCTCATGATTTTTGGTACGTGTGACATGAGAGGAGACAGAGGTTCCCTCAATGAATAGAGTCGGGAAGGCCCTGCTGCCTCTGCCTAGCCCATCCCGCCATGGGGAGCCCAGCCTTGCCCTCCACCGCCCTCCGGTCCAGGACAGACTCTCCTGGGGCAGGATGTGGTGCTGGCCGGCCGCCGTGGAGCATCGTCCTCCCGGGGTGCAAGAGCCTGTCCCCGCCGCGGGGAGGGAGGCTCACAGTCCCCGGGGCAGGCACGGCACCGGCGGCTGCGAACCCACTCACCCCATGACAAAGATTTTGCAATATTGGAATTAAATTATTACATCCGAAGTCGGGTATTGCTTGGTGGCGCTTCAAATTATAGCTGCGGAGCTTTAGGAGTTCAAGCCCTTAGTGAAAATTTTGTCGGCTTTCAGTGACAGTTTTAAACCGAAAAAAAAATAACCTGTGGGATACCCAGACTTGGATATTTATTTTTAATAAAAATGTCATCGCTGTCATTAAATATAAACTTTAGGTTTATACGAAAAATAGTGTATTTTCTGCACGTGAAGGGACATTAAAATCTAATTTTGTCCAGCTGATGCGGCGATGTGTGAGAACTAGATGATCTTCCAAGCTCTGCTACACACAAACCACGCAGTACACACAGAGTATGGCACGGTGGGATAGGTGCCCGTACGCCTGTGGATGCGCTTGTCCTGGCGCCTCTGCAGCGGCTGTGCGTGCGCTCATCAGCTGTACCACAGACAGATTTGCCACACGGCTCTGGGTCGGGAAGGATGTGTTTAATGATCCTCTTGGCTGCGAGACCTCCTGCGTGTGCATCTGTCCGTGTGTCCGTGTGTCTGTGTTGAGTTGTACCCGGCTGTTCGCGCTCTCCGCGGACAAAGACGTCTCCCGTTCAGGAGCGCGGCAGCCTGCAAAGTGTGAATAATTTTCAGCGAGGAGTTACACTAAATGGGAAAGCTTTTAGCACATTATCCACTGGCAATTGGACTATAATCTAATTGTCAGCCCTCGGGTCTTAATAGAGCCTTTCTCTTTCCACCATTGGATTTGCATCTGGGAGATGCCTAATAGGTTTAAAATGCCTCGCGTTTTGCTCCAATAAGCCACCTTCTCGCTGTAGGTGACATTGAGATGTTTTTGTTGTGAAATTGGATCTCCGATACCTGTGCTTCTGCCTTGCTGGCGCGGCTCTTTCCGTGGAGGGGAGAGCATGGGTCGGCGGCAGGGGAGCGATGTGCCCGCCGCACCAAGAGCGCTGGCAGCGGGGGCTGCTCCGAAATCGGGGAGCGCAAAGAGAGGGAGAATCCGGCGGACAGAGCAATAGAATTACGTGCAGCGGAGGACAAAAAAGCTCCTGAAAGCAGGGCTGATAATCTCGTGATCCCTCATGTCGAGCAGGGGAGTAGAGCCAGAGCCAGAGCCGGGTAGCGCTGTAACCATGGCTTTGTAAAGTAGCGGTGCGCTCGCAAGGCACGAACGGGCGAGCCGCAGACCCTGCCCGACGAATAAACACCATTCTTTATTCTGGACAAACTGTTTTCATCTACAAGGGTGAAAAATAAGAAGAAAGAAAAGATTTTAACTCTTCCCTCCCGAGGCAGGAGTAAACTCAATACCAAAGCAGCGCTGTAGGTTACCTTGGAGAGGGGCTGCGGGCTGGAGGGTCAGACACACTCCGGGCAGCAGCGGGCCAGCAGCGGGCAGGGTGGAACGGCGGCAGGGAGGGTCTCGGCAGCGGCGCCCCGCACCCGTAAGCTCCTAATTAAAGGGAAACGTGGTCCTTGCCCTCCTCACAGGCTACGGATCCGGAGGGGGACGGGGAAGTAACGGAGAAGGAGGAATGGGATGCAAATGCCAGGTTATCCCAAGGGACAGCCGGGAGAAGAGCGGGTGTCGGCTCGGCTCGGTGCCCGGCCCGTTTTCGGGGCGCAGCCCCGCGGGTGCCGCAGCAGAGGTTTGTCTCTGCGGCGTGAGGTGTGCTACATGGGGGCTTTTGCAGGAACAAAAAAAAAGTAAAAGTGCAACGTCCCCTCATCACTACGCGAAAGAGTTGCTTAAAACCTGAGTGTGGTTCCCTGCCCGGTGTGCGCCCCTCTCCGCACACCCCGCCCGCCGGCGGGCCTGCGCGGCCGCGCAGAAACGCGCAGCGTCGGAGCTCCTGTCACACAGGCAAAGGCGCACCTGAAACCATCCTTCTGGACCCTAGGTTGCTCGGCGGGTTTCTGCGGGTTTTCTGTCCCCCGTGTGTCGTTCCCGTCGTGATTTTGTGTAGGCGAGGAAAGGGCCGGGAAGAAGCCGTGCTCATGGTTTTCACGGGATCGAGTTTTCTCCTTGGCTTTTCAGGGATCAGAGAGGGGTTTTGGAGGCGGGCTACAAGCTCCTTGTTTGAAATCTGACTGCGAAACTGAGACCTAATCCTGATTAAATCTGGAACCGAACGGGCGCGATGAGGTGTGCAGCGATTACCGCACGCTGTTTTTTGCTGGTGCACAGGAGTGAGGAGCTTTTTAGGCAAAGGAGGGTGGGAAAAAAAGTATATTGAAAGAATAATAAAGCCTAATGAAATGTCTCTGCCACAGCAGGCTGACACCAACGACAAACACATGGATTTGGTAGATTAAAAACAAACTGCAATGTAGATTGCGTGTTCTTCTTATACGGGTAAACAATAACGAAGGATTTAATTGAAACGGGTTCAGACGAGGCAGCCTCCCGGTTGGGGAGCAGCAGGGATGGTAACTCTGCTGTCGGGAGGGGGTCGGTACAGTGGTGACAGCCGCTCTGTGCCTGGGTGCGGCGGGGACTGGCAGCTCCGGTTCGCGTCCCCTGGGAAGAGCGTGCGGATGTTTTCAAATACATCCACTTGGTTGGGAAAGCAGAGAGGCATCAAGAGCGTTGGAGTAGTGGTGTGTTCCCCTGACACCCCCCGCTCTCTGGAAGCCGGCCCGTCTCCGGAGAGGGACGGCAAAGCCATGGGCAGGGACGGCAAAGCAGCCCCGGGAAGCCGGGCTCTCACCCTTTCCGCACTCGGGTTGCCTGATTCCTGTGTCTCCTCAGTTCGGCCCCGGCGGGGGAGGGAGCCGTAGCGAGGATCAGGCGGCCGGAGCTGAGACCCATTCCCTGCCCACGGGGAAGGAGGGGGTGCTCTGTGCGTCTAGACAAGGCTCATTTCCTTATCGGAGGCGGAGCGAAGAAAAAAAACCCCCCAAAAAAATAGATTCTCATGGGATAGAGTGAAAAACTACATGGCTCAACCAAGCAAAAGAAAAGCCATCCCGTGTGGACGGACCCGCTTAAAATAAAATAAAATAAAACGAAGCTCCTGTTTTCCTTCCACCCTGTTTTTTTTTACCTCCAAGGTACGAGCAGAGACCCGCAAGCCCCCAAAGCCAGTTCCTCTCCCCGGGGGGAAACTTCCTGCCCGGAGGTGACCGGCAGCCCAGTCCCAGCTCCACGGCCGCGCCGCGGCCTCGGTTCCCCCTCGCCCGCCGCTCCCCTCCGCGCCCGGGTGCGCCGTGCCCCGCTCACCCGCAGCGCTTCCCCCCGCCGCGGCCGAGCCCTCCTCCCCCGGGCCAAGGCAATGACCGGTTCCCCCGCGGGACTGGAAATCCCGCGGCGAGGGAGAGCAGAAATCGGTCCGGAGCTGCCTCAGCTGCCGGGGCTGAGCCGGTTTCTCAGACGGACGCACAGAAATATCCACAGCGCCCCTCTCCCCTCAGCCCCGATGGACCGGGGCACCCCCTGCTAGGGACACGTATGTTACGATCTCACTGCTGGGGGACGGAAACAAGCCAGGGGAAAAGAGAGGCTGTTTTGGGGGTTTTGGCCGTTCGTGTTTGTTTGGTTTTGTTTGTTTGTTTGTTTGGGTTTTCTTTTTTTTTCTTTTTTTTTCTTTTTTTTTCTTTTTTTTTTTTTTGTAGGTTTT
>VZSE01015151.1:931768-993676 GCA_013398275.1 Promerops cafer
TTTTTTTTTTTTTGGTAGGATCTGCGCTGTTACTTTGACAGGAACCTGTGGGTTTTATTATCCTTACTTGCGCTGCGCGTACAGTAGGTAGGAAACCAAAGGAGACTTAGGCATCCCTGTTACCACCAGAGGAAAGGTGAAGAGGATAACTTCCCCGGCTGTTTGTAACCTCCTTTGTCTTTCTTTTCAGGCAGGCCGGACCCTGCTTTTCAGGTAGGGCCAAGGGAGCGCAGGGCCGGGAGCTCGGGACCCCCGTCCCGCCGCCTCTCGCACGCCGGGAGGGGTCCCAGGAGTGGGGCTGTCGCGCAGGGAAGCCGGACCGTAGTTAAAGTGTTGGGGGGACTTCTGTTTGGTTTTTTTAAGATTGATACCGGCGGGACCTCTCGTCTCTGTTTCCCTGTGCCAAGCAAGAGGCGATGCTTCGTGAGCTGGCCCTCCGGGCTCGCCGGCCGCGGGGCTGGCTGGGCTCTCCCCTCTCGCCCCTCTCCTCCCGCTAATGCCTGAGGAGAGACCGGGCCCCCAGACCGCAGTGGGCCACGCCGAAATCCTCTACCAGATGCCTTAGGCGCTTCTAAATATGCATGTCCCGTTTGCGATAGATGTTCTATCTATTAGCAAATTCAGTAAACAAAAGGGCAAACTGCAGTTGGTTCTCGCTGATCTCAAAGCGATAAAACACTGTTTCGTCTTCCCCACTCCACTGGCTGGGAAGGGTGACCCAAATAATTCTTTCTCGATAATAATTAATGAAGTGTAGTAGAAACGGGAGCGACACCGGGTATGTATGGCTCTTGGCACGAGCCTGCATAATAAGGGTCATTGGATTCTGTTCTAGGTTTAAAAGGTGGAACTTCAGTGACAAAGTTGCACGTCCTCTTGTGAGTCGTTCTAGCGAGTAAATATTTTCAGTGATATATTTATTAAAGGGAACTTAATTAAACGCACCGCTTTTCTTTATTTAATTTATTCATGAGAGTATGTTTACGTTGTATGTGTGAAAGAGTACTCGTGTGCAACTTACTTGAATCACCGCCTTGGAATAAGCTACTCGTTGGTACCATCAGCCCGTCCCGACTTTCTCTGTCTTATGTGCTTGATCAATACCCTCTATTTCGGCACAGCCGATGAAACGGATTTGAAGAAAACGGTGGGATCAGCGGCCCACGCACTGGTTTGGCTGAGAAGGGAATGCTGCAAGGGTCTCACCTGGAGTCGGTGGGGTCGAGCAAATCTCATCGGGATGACAGTATTTGGGATCCGTTGCAGGAAAACCAAGGGATCAGCCTTAAGGAACATTCTGTCCCAACAGAAAGCACACAACGAGGAAAACGGCTGCTTTGAAACCTGTGGTCTTTTAATATTTGAATGTAAAAGAGAAAACCGACACTCACACACACGCACCAGAAAAATCCACAACTACATTTCATCCTTTCAAACGCCTCTCCGCCTTTTCTTGCCTCGGCAAAGCGAGTAGCCTAGGGACCTTCTCGGGAGCATCCCCGGCCGCTCGGCCTGACCCCTCCTTCCCGCCCCCGGGGCTCAGAGGAGCGGATGGCGCTCCCCGAACCGCAGCCGAGGCCCCGGCAGGGAACGGGGCTGGGGTGCCCAAAAGGGGAGCGGCTGCGGGGAGACGTCCCGAGGGTCGGCCGCCCCCTCCCCACCCTGCGGGCGGGCAGAGCCCTCCCCTCCCCTCCTCTCTCTCCCCTCCCTCCTTCCGTCCGTCCCTCCTCCTGCTGCTGCTGCTGCCCGCCTCCGCCCCCTCCCCCGCGGCCGGGCCGGGCCGGGCCGGGGCCCTTGACGTGTCCCGGCGCCGATTGGCCGCCGGCCGATAGGATCTCCGCGGCCCCGCGTTAAGGCGGGGGAGCGCACGGCGCCGGCAGCAGAGCGCTCCCGGTATCCCGGCTCCGCCACCCCCGGCCCGTCCTCCCTCCCTCCCTCCCTCCCCCCCCCCCCCGCCGGGCCGCGCCGCACCNGTCCGGGCAGCGCCGCACCGAGCCGCGCCGCGTCCCCGCACAGTGGCCATGGAGTACACGCCGCCCCCCAAGCCGCAGCTCTCCTCCCGCGCCAACGCCTTCTCCATCGCCGCCCTCATGTCGAGCGGCAGCTCCAAGGACAAGGAGTCCCCCGAGAGCACCATCAAGCCTCTGGGTGAGTGGGGACGGGGGTGACCGCCGGTGTCCGTGGGGTGCGGAGCTCCCGTCGGTCCGTCAGTCCCTGTCCGCCCTGGCTCACCCTTCTCAGCGCTCCGGCAGCCGGGCCGGGCAGCGGCGCGTCCCCCCTGCCAGACGGTTTCCCCTGCAGAGGGGAAAGCAGCACCCCCTAAGCTTGAAGGTTGAGTGCCTTCATCACCCACGGTCGTTTTTAGGCGAGGCTGTTTATAGCATAAAGTGTTTCCTAAATTCCTCTAGTTTCAGTTATGCCTCTTATTCATCCAGCTTCGCCATTTGCAGAATAATCCCACACTCTAAGGTAGTTCAATTTCTCTTCGCTGACATGAAATGAATCTCTTAAATATGTATTGCAAACTCACCCTGGTTCTGAAGTCAAATTAGAGACTCTCCGTTGTTGTGCCTAGGCTTACAAGGGGTAGTAAAACTTGTGCGTAGAACTAAAATTTCCTTCGCTCCGAGGTTCCTCGATGTAGGCTCATATAGGCTGTTTTGCTCTACACAGACCGGGAGGGGTTTTTTGTAAGGTCTTGCGATTTTCGGGTAAACGATTTCTCTTCCATTCGTTTGCCTCGATTTAGAATCCTGAAAGCTTTTAAAAAGCATTAACATCTTCCCCTCCTCCCACCCCTCCAAGTTTCTGCGGTTTGTCATCCTTGTGTGTATCCAGGAGTTCGCAGAAAACTACAAAATATGTGTTAAGCTTTCAGGGCGCCAATGAACAGGATTACACTCAATCTTAAAAGAATTTAGAAAAGGCAGCTCCTCAGTGTCTGCTGCACCTAATCAACTGTCTCAGAAGATTTCACATAGTCTAGGGATTCATTGTGAACTTCAGTTTTAAGTCTGGGCGCTAATGTAGGCCGAGGATGTTGTAGTATTCCCGGTCGGCGTATTTACATGGATTTGTGTTAAACTTAGTGTTAGTAGGCTTGGGGTTTTTTTGGTTTCTTTTTGGGTTTCTTTTTCCCTGAAAATGCTTATTTAATTTAACTTTTCAAATTTTTTTAACCACTTTCCTCATGTCGCTCACCTAAAAATCGAAGGGAAAGGACTGCCTGTGACTCGGTTTTTATTAGCTGGAGCTTTAGGCAAAACCTTTCCCCGGCGGTTCGTGCTTCTCCCGTTCTTCGGCGCCGGGCGGCGGATCCGTCGCCGCATCCCGGTGCCGCATCGCGGGGCCGGGCAGAGCCTTCGCAGCCCTGCTCCCTCCTGGCCTCGCCTCCGGCGGAAACTCCCAACGGAGCTGCTGAAGCGCCCGAAGCCTCCCGGGGCTTGCGCGGGTGGGCGGCAGCTCCGGCGGGAGCCAGGCGTGGCGGGCGGCCAGCGTCGGCAGCAGCTACTGCACCCGCGTAGGTTGCGGCCGCACGCAGCTCCCCCGGAGCCTGTTTCCCCAAAGGAGCTGGTTCAGTGTCAGCAAAACGTCTGGGAGAAAGGCAGACCCAGATTTCCGGGAGTGTGAGCCCGTTCCCGCTGTTTAATTAATATTTGGGGTTCTCTTCCCCGCGAAGGAAGCGCGGAGCCTGCGCGGCCGCGCTCGGGCTCCTTCTGCGTTGCGCTCTCTGCCAGCGGCGCAATCCAGGAGCAGCCTCCCCTGCTCCCCCAGTGTGACCCTGGCCCTCAGCAGCCCCTCGGCGCCCAACGCTCCCGTTTTAATGAGAATTAGTGACCTTTCCGTGGAACCCCTCGGTTAGCGGGGGGGGGCCAGCGCGCAGGGCTGGCTCTGCCCCGCCGTGCCCCGCGGAGCGGATCACAGCCGGTCGGCGGCGAGGCCGGGGCCGGGCTGCTCCCGCCGCCCCCCGGGCGTCTCTCCCGGTGAACCTCTGGGGAGTGGCGCCGCTCCGGGCTCTTCCCGGAGCTCATCTCCGAAAATCACCACCGCTGCCCTCAAATGATGAGCGGACGCCTAAAGGGTCTGCGGGTGTGCTGGGGCAGAGAGGGGGCAGTTGAACGATAAATGCCTCTTTAGTATATATATATTTTAAATAGCTTGTCTCGGTGGTCGCCTTGTCCTGTCTGAATCCTCTCTCTCTTACTGTCTCTCTTTCTCTTTTTCTTTCTCTCGCTTTTTCCTCAAACCCTGCAGAACAATTCGTTGAGAAATCCTCCTGCGCCCAGCCTTTGAATGATTTATCCAGCCTGGACCCTCACGGGGATTTTAGCAGCAGCCCTTCTTCCCTGTGCACCGAGCCCCTCATCCCCACCACCCCCATCATCCCCAGCGAGGAGATGGCCAAAATCTCCTGCAGCCTGGAGACCAAAGAGCTCTGGGACAAGTTTCATGAACTGGGTACCGAGATGATCATCACCAAATCTGGGAGGTAAGGCTGGGCAGCCCCGGGGTTTCCGTCTGGGCATCTTTCGAAAAGCAGCTTTGGATAGGGGAAAAAAATATCAAAGTTACCGAAACCCCGCAGGTTTTTTCTATCGGGATAACAGCACGGCTGGGTTAAGGGGAGGAGGAGGAGGGTGAAGCCCCATATTTGCCGCAGCCCCTCGGAGGTGCGGTGCGCGTAGCCCCGCTGGGGCAGAGGGAGAAGCGGCCAGGGCCGGCAGCGAGGTGCGGTGCGCTGCGGCGGGGCCGGCTGAAATCCACCCCGGGCGTCCTGGCTGCAGGGAAGAAGTGTTGTTTCCTTAATAATCAGATTTGTGACTAACATCGTGCGGTGATTTTGAGGCGCCGGGTTGGTACAGACCGAGGGAAACGCGGGGTCGTGGGGGAGCGATTCTGTCAGAGCCTGGTTTGGTTTGGTTTGTTCTTTTCTCTCCGTTGTAAAAATGCGCAAAAGAATTCCAGGCTTTCTTCTTACCTCAAACTGTGCCGTATCTCCAGTAAAGCTTGTGGAGTTTAGGTCAGTCAAACGCAGTCCGGAGGAGCCAAAAGTCTTTACGGGTTTTTTTAATCCCCAAAGTTTCTTTTTATTAACGTAGTTGCCTGAAGATTTTTTTTTTTTCTAACTGGCGAACTCTATCAGTATATACGGGGTTTTTTTTTAAGAAATAGGTATAAAACATGCAATATAAAACATGCAATTTAAAGTTCAAAATTTTAAACTGTCAAAAATTATTTAACTTTATTTCTGGTCTACAGGATAACCTTACATTTTAAAATTGTGTTTTGTCAAAAGTTTAGTACAGAAAAGAAATGTTTTAGTTTTGAAAATTCCGTTCAAAAATATTGTGAACAGGGTTAAGAAAACACTCATCTAAAATATGTGAGAATAACAACAGAAAAAATTTCTGGAATATTTCCCTTACAGTAGTATGGAACCCATAAAATATAAATAATTAAAAGAAAATCCAAGTTTCTAAGCATCTGTGTGCATTTGGCTACAACGATTTTCTGCAATCGTTGTGTACTTTTAACTAACAGTCAAATAGTATATTTCTCTTTTCCTTGTTCACTTTTACCATATTTTTCTCTTTGCTTCCCAAATATCGTTTTGATTTCAAGCTGCTTTTTGTCTCCTTATTAGAGAGACACAAGATTTAACTCCCATTATGTGGAAGCAAAATCAATAGATGCTTTAAGTTTTTTCAGGGGATTTAAATATAATTCTTACTCTTAACAGCTTTTCAAGTGCTCTTATTTCTGTTCTCTGCCACAATATTTATTTTCTGATTTGCCTTTTTTTAGGAGAATGTTTCCTACGATCAGGGTTTCCTTCTCGGGTGTGGATCCTGAGGCCAAGTATATTGTGTTAATGGATATCGTTCCTGTGGACAATAAAAGATACAGATATGCCTACCACAGGTCTTCCTGGTTAGTGGCTGGAAAAGCTGACCCTCCTCTCCCTGCAAGGTTTGTAGATTTTATTGCTGGTCTTTTATTTCTCTTTACTTTTTATTTTATTTTTCCCCTTCAAGAAATATCTTGTATTAATCTTTCCATTCTGTTTTCAAACAGTGCTCTGAGATTTTGAGTCCATGTTCCACAAAGTTGGTTACAAAACTCTGATTACAATTTTTGTGTTGCAGAATTTGGCCTCAAAACTCTGCTTGAGGTTTGATTTATACTTAATATTCCAAGACATGCAGAATTTGGTTAAGAGTTCTTTTACATGTATTGGGGTTTTAATTTTTTTTTGATGAAATTTGTTGTGATTCAGATAAGAAAACTTAAAAAAAAAAAAGAAATTGATTTGTCTCTTGGATTTCCCCCCCAATATTTGACCTCATAATTTAAAGCAATCCAGGCACCACCAGCCAAGCCAAAGGAGAAATAAATTGCAGCTCATTGCTGTTTATGCTTGAAATTATATTATTTCTGTAACATATCCAGCATTTGCTAACCAATGATTTTATTNTTTTTTTTTTTTTTTTGATGAAATTTATTGTGATTCAGATAAGAAAACTTAAAAAAAAAAAGAAATTGATTTGTCTCTTGGATTTCCCCCCCAATATTTGACCTCATAATTTAAAGCAATCCAGGCACCACCAGCCAAGCCAAAGGAGAAATAAATTGCAGCTCATTGCTGTTTATGCTTGAAATTATATTATTTCTGTAACATATCCAGCATTTGCTAACCAATGATTTTATTCTTGATTTTAATCATCTCTTAGGCAGCAGGCAAAGTACAGATCAGTTCCTCAGCACAGTTACTTTTCTTTTCGTTAAGAAATCATGACATATTCTGAGACATCAGGAGAAAACCCCTCTATAAAATAAATTTTCTAAAATAAATTCCCTTTTCTCTACAGAAACAAATGCTTTAGAAGTTTAATTTCTAAAGTCATTCCATTAATGTAATTAATGACAGATTCCTTTAAGCACTGGGCAACTGAGGCTGCAGCGCTGGGCTGTACAGTGGGAGGGCACTTCAGAGGAGACCCACACTTCATCGTATTCAGCCCAGCACTTCTGTACCTACTTCAGCCCCCAAGTCCAGTAAGACTGCAGCACATGTCGAAAGGCTTTGCTGAGTCAGAGCTGGAGATATGGAAATAACGTGGATGCCTCTCTGCCTTCAAAGAAACTTTTTGCGGAGGGCTCCGGGCAGGAACACAGATCTGCTCCAGGTGGCTTAGCCCGGGGTTAAGAGCTTGCTTATTACAGAGGCAGAAATTATAAGTGAAACACAAAAAATGGAAACCATTTTTTTTTTTTGGTGTGTGAGTATAGGCACCAAATTCTGCGCGATTTCCTTATATAAAGAGTTGAACTGAAATCTTGGTGACTGGTGATCTCTGGAAGGCTGTTCAGGGAAGTAAACAAACAAAAAGCGCAAGCAGAGAAGCTGTGATTAAAGACAGCAACCTAGGAGTTATGTCTGCTTTGTTTTCATGGCCAAAAACTCCTTCTTGCAGTGTGGTTAACGTCTGAGGGCTTCATTTGACGTATTGTAATGGGCACTGATCAAAACCCAGAGAAAAAATACAGATCCTGCTCCAAAGGAGTCAGCATCAAAAGAAGAAATAACAGAAGAACAGAAATAGTTTTAAGGCAGGGTTTCCCCCTTCTTATTTTTCTGTTCACGCCCCTTTTGGGATACCTTTAAATAGATTTCTAATTCACACTCTCTCTGGCATAGACTTGCTCAACAAGGAAATACTAGAACGTAAGGCAAGACACTGGGATAATTAGCAATTTCCCTACTGACTATTGGATAAAACCTTCTTGAAGTTTAATAGTCATTTTTATTGTACTGCGGTAGCTTTTGGCAGTCCTCAGCAGATCAGTGTCCCCATGTGCAAATGTGTATCTGTGCTGTTCCATTTTCAGGATGCTTTGCCCCCGTGCATGAATGCACACCTTTCCTGCTTAATTTTCAGGGTGCTTAGTTAAGGAGACTATTGATCAGAGCACAGGCAGAGATAGCTTTTTCTTTGTGTGGATGGTACTTACATAAACATTTATAAACTTTGTCCTCCTTATACTTCTCCTTGGTGAGAAAAAGGATGTCAAGAGGTTCAGTGTGCCAGTGTTTGCATTACCAGTGCTTCTTCTAGAGTGTTAACGCATCTTTTCAGGTGGGAGGTCTCAGTCTTGCTTGAACAGATTAAAAGTAGTTCTCCTCCCATCTTGAAACGAGTTTGGTCCTGCTCCAGTAACAGAAACCCTTAACAAAGTTATGATTTCATGTCCTCCAAACACAGGGTTTTGGCTCTCCCTGCTTGAGGAGTGTCAGTGAGAGGTGTGTGTGTGTTTAGTGTCTGGGCACTGGTGACAAAGTCCTTACTCCCCACACACACCACTGCCCGCATCTGCCCGGGCACAGTGACATCAGGGGAATAATTCAGGAGTTGCATTGTGCCGGGGTGTAAGACTTTGCAGGATTGAACCAGTTCAATGGTTTTACTCTTTCCATTATAAAAATAACTTTCAACACTACAGCAGTTTTGTAGGGTTTTTTTTGATTTTGGTTTTTTTTCAAATTAATAAGAATTCTGTGATTCTGTTTGAAAGATTAGCCCTTCAGGGAACTTTCTATTAAAACCAGTTTTATCCTTGTCTTCCTGCTGTCAATGTTGAAGACAAGTTTATGTTGCAATGAACAAGTTTATGTTGCAACGAACACTTAAATAAAAATACTTTTGAGAAAGTCTTTTGTAAATCTTCTAAAGTGGTATCTGGGGAGAGAGTTCCTATGTGATATTTTGTGTTTGTCTTCCACATTGTTAAGACTGTGTGAAACACCAGTTCAGTAAGTTTCAGCATGTACCTTTGTTTGATCTTTTCTTTTGCGCCTCATTTCTTTTACTCAAAAGTTTGTCACTATTCTTTTTTAAACTGTATTTATCTACAATAATTTGTTTAATGAACTTAATGTTTACAGACTTACAGAGAACTCTCAGCAGGAAACCTTTAAAAGGTATCATATTCTGAAAATTATTTGAGACATTATGGTAAATAAAAGTAGCCTGCACAGGGCTTGTGGGACCGGACCATCTGTTAAACAAAATAGAGGGAGTGCAATGTTGCATTCCAAAATACACAAAAAAGAAGCAGTACCCAAACCTTGTGCATATCATGAAACATTATATACTGCAGAGCAGATTCACACCCAAATATGGCTCCTAAATCCTTTGTGGATCGAAGTGAGGAGTCCCTCACATCTGGCTGGCCTTAGGCAGCAGATCCCAGGGAAACTTCTGGGAGAGCCTGGTGTGCCGCGCTGGAATGTGCACGTTTATCTCGCTGACCCGTTTGCTCGTGCACACTCCGGTCATGCCAACAACTTCTGCTTCAGAAATCACTGTGTCAAGTGTCTAACCCTCTTCCCTGAGGTGTGCAAGCTCGGGCTGTGGGAGGAGAGTGGGAAATAGGTGTAGCTCACCAGGTGGAACCCCGTGTTACAGGGGGATTGTCGGGGTGTAGAATGGGTAAAGAAAAGTAAGGTCTGTTACTGTTTTTCAGTGACTGACATGCTGGTGTCCATCCTTCAGTGACTTTCCTGTTAGCACTCTGTTTACAGGCACTTGGTAGTTTTAAAGCTGTGCCAAGCATTAACCATCGATGGTGTAAAACAATTGTGCTCAGCTTTTCAGCACAGGGAGGCCTTTACTCATTCCCTGCAGGTATTTGGAATACTTTGGCTTCTTGGTCCCAATTAGCCAAACCTTGCTGAGTCTGACACTCTGTGATCACAGTAAACATTATTAGCTATCCAGACACTCAAAATTAGGAGTCAGGCTCCAAAAAAAAAAAACCAACCAAATCACAAGACTGGCTGAAAATTTGAAGGACAGGTTTGGGACTCTTTTTGTTTTGCCTTCCCTAATTCAGGGCTCTAAATATTGAAATTTTCACAGTTTTTTAGAGGAAGGCATAGTTAGTTTTCATGAGAGCTAAGATTCTTTTGACATAACGTGTTTCCAGGTCTTGGGATTTCAGATACATCATCATTTTTTATGAGCTTTGCAGTGCAATCAGCAGAGTCGATAGCAGTGAGGAGTCCTGTATGCTAGGAATATTTTATTGTGACAGGAATCCTGGCTCAGCATCCCTCCCATGGACATAGCTAGAGCAGCCAAGCTGTGCTTTGGATCAATGTAAGGAAAACATCCTGCACATCTGAGGCGAGCTGTGCTGGTAAAACTTTAGTTTCACTGTGTCTTGGGGATTCTGCTGGCAAAAACAGAATACGGGATGAGATCTCCCTCCTCTTTGAGCAACAGGGTTGTTCTCTCCAGCGTCTTTAGTATGGGCATTCCTTGATTAGGGATTGGCGTGCTCTATTGGAGAGTTACGCCCCACCATTTAGTGGTTTTTCCATTCTAAAATCGTAGCTCAACAACAAGGACAAATGTTTATCTTCCTAACCTGGCAGCTCAGTGCTGCCCCACCCACCTAATGGAAGAAAGTCATTTGTGTGGCCAAAGACATCACCCAAAATGAGAGTCAAACCCTCAGTGAGTGATAACCAATGCAGGCAGTAGCAAAACAGGGCTGGTTTGCACTAGCTGAAGGTCTAGTCCAGCTCTTAATTTGCCATCAAAAAAGAACAGTTGAGTTAATAATTTTCAGCAATACATTATTCCTATAAAATCATTGCTCTTAAAATAGCACGACACTTGTAATTAGTGTAGTCATAATGTATATATCATTGTATCTGCATGTCTTCTTGCTTCCTTTTCTTCTGCTTAATTTCCCAAGTGTAGGATTGTTAATAGCAGAGCTGCAACTAATTTTTCATGTCAGACCACTGTGCTGGACTGCAGCCTTCAACCTCTTATAAACAGACGTCACCACAGCGAATGTGTGATCGAGTGCAGGTTAAAATCATTATCACGGCTTAATGTTACATATAAAGAAAAATGCATTTTTATCTGCATTCCCCCATTATCTCTGTAACGACACTATGTTTTTTCTCTTGGAGTTGCAGTCATTGTTATTTTAAGTGCTTGTTAGTACAGCTGTGGGGAAAGACATGATCAATTTTTCATTTGGGAAAAGACACAACAGGGAATGTTAATGTCTCCATTTTAGATAGCAGGATAAAATAATAGGTATGGTTAAGGAGCAATCTAGCACTCAGACACAGGATTCTCAGTTATGTTCCAGTGAATTAAATAGGCCAACTGCTTTACTGTCCTTCATGAATAGCTTTATTTCAGGAATTCATTAATTTGGGGGAGATGGTGTCATGTTCTAGCAGCAGATTTGTATTACCCTAAGCTCTCAGGAAGTCCATGCCTGTGAAACCCCTGCATATCCCAAAAGCAAAATGATATTTTGATTTCATACAGAGGTGGTGCCCACACACAAGCCTAGAGGTGAGATTTTATTTTGAGCAGGCATTTTCCCTGTGTTTTTTAGGTTGTATGTGCACCCTGACTCCCCGTTCACAGGAGAGCAACTGCTGAAGCAGATGGTATCCTTCGAAAAAGTCAAACTCACCAACAACGAGTTGGATCAGCATGGCCATGTGAGTAGCTCTATGGGTGGGAAAGGGAAAAGAAATCACCAAGGAATTGCTTGCTTGTGCCACAGGGCTGAATGGGAGAGAGACTGCTATGGGGAAAGGCTGCCATGGCCCCCATGTTACACCTCTTTTAGCCAGCCCTTCATAACACAGTGGTGGAAGATGTTGCGTGAAGCTTGAATGTGTTTGGTTTAACACATTTAAGGGTCCTTTTGGGTTCCTTTGCTGTTGAGGAACAGGCAACTTTCAAAGTCAGGATTTTTTGTAATATTTCATGAGGTAGAGCCTGGATCAATGGTTCAAATCATGCTCCTACTTCCATTAGAGGCAAAACATCTATCAGGGACAAGTTCAGGATGGAGCTGAGCATCAGAGCAAAGGATAGAAGGAAGGCAGATGAGCCTTTTGTTGTGCTTCTGCTTGCGTTTTGCTGTGACTTGGCAGTATGCTCTGCCATGTGCCATGGCCAGCAAACCCATGTGCTTTTATATGTGTGCTTGGAAGCTCCCCACAGGCCACCTGTTAGGGTTGGGTCTGTCAATAAGAGCTCTTTTACTTCCAGACTCATTGCAGCATGGGCTCAGTCAGAAGAAAATACTGACTTGACACCAAAGCACAGTCTTTAGAAGTATAAAACATAAGTGTGCCTCAATTGCCCTTGAAATAGCTGTAGGCTAACTACAAGTCAAGGTGCCACAGGGTGGGCTTGGGCCTCTGAAGGACACAGGTCGCAGCTCTGATCGGTGCCAGTTTGTTGACACAAGTCCTGAGGCTGGAAGATGGTAAATAGGATTCAGAGCTGCTTGCCATGGGTTCCTGCTATGTTCCATCCGTGGGGACAACTGCTTTAGTTATCTGACTGCTTAGTGGTAGGTGCTATCATCTGTCCTGTCCTCTCCCTAATAGTGCCTGTAAAGTGCAGGAACGACTAGGTAGTGCTTCGAAATTGCAAAGAAAGAGCTAAAATTGTTGCCTCTGGGCTTGGTGATTCTCTCAGGGAAGGCAGAAGGAGCAAGGGGACGGATTTGAAAGAATTGTTGGCTGAGAACAGGGCAGTTCAGAAGAACGAGCATAAAGGCAGTGTTAGTAAATGAGGTGTTGGGAAGAGAGGAATGATTTTGAATTCTAAAGCATGTGTAGGGGTAACTAATTCGTTCAGCTGAGTAATTGCAGAATACAATGTATCAGAAATCCCTTCCCTAGTGTGGTATTTATTGCCCGGACTGTGGGAGACAGTGGCCGTTTGTCTCAGCTGTGTTCTGTGCAAATGTTTCTCATCCAAAAGAGAATTTTCACTCATTTCAAGAACTGAGAATTGAACTACAGGAATGATCATTTAAAATACATCCTGGAAGTAACTGCATCAAAAATAGCTGAAAACCCCAAACAAATAAACAAAAGAAAGCCCAGATAGATGCCTCTGTGTTGTTCTTTTGTAGAGATCCATCTGTGTGTATATTGTTCTTGAACCCAGTTCCCACCGTTGTTCCCTTCAAGACTAGTGGAGAATGGTTTTGCTTTTTTCCTCTCTTTCATTTCATAATCTGTAGAAGGGCAAAGCTGAAGATTTGTGGGCTCTATCACCGAGTGATGATAGAGCAGTATACGTGAGCACTTAAAAAGAAGCATTTTTCATCATAACAGGGGCCATGTGTGTCTCTAATAAAGGGCTTGCAGCAGTATATTGCAAGCTAGTTAGGAGAGCTGCAGTTCCCAGAAGCCCAGAGGAGTAGGAAGAAGAAGTAGGTCTGAGGAGCTGTCGGGAACAGAGACATGTGGCAGAGCAAGAAGATGTAATCGTCTCAAATACAGGCAGCAGGAGAAAATGTAGTGTTTGAGATGCAGCCTTCCCATTAATTTCCGGAGAAGCAGAGGCTGATTCCATTCTTTACACAAAGGCTCTGGACAGCAAATGACAATGGAAAGTTTTGTGTGTTCAGTTAAGGATAAGCCCTGAAGGCTTGATCCTGTGTTGAGATTTGAGTGACAGGTGTTACCCCTTCACAGAGCACTCTCTTTTTAATATTTTGTGGGGGTTTATGTTCTAAATTAGCAGGTCAGGTTTTATGTGCTGCCTTTCTGAAGCTATGTGAATGCCATCACTGGATGATCAGTAGAATTAAGGAAGAAAGCAGTCCTCTGGAGCCTTTAAGGAGGGCTCACTGTGCTATGGCCCACGGCATTTTGGAACTCCTGTGTATGAAGAGGAGAATTGAAACACCTCCTGAAATCTCTCCCTTCAGTTTGAAAGAGCCAGTCTTCACTTTTTAATTATATTTGATAAGGTGTGTTGGTTCCTGAGGAAGTTTGGATGCCCCAAAAGACACCTTTAAATACTAGTTACAGGTAGGGAAAGTGGATCCGGCCTGATTCCAGTTTGTTCTAGTTGCTTTCTTCACCGTCTAGAAGACAGTTTTGGGTGTTAAGGTAATTGTGGTTTATTTGTAGGGTGGTTCACTTCCTGTAAAGGAATCTGTAGAGAAGAGAGGCATTTGTTTGTTCTAGCATATGTTTGTTTTCTCTTATTCCGAGACCTTTGGGGTTGGCAAGCATTTCTGATCATGTACTTTCAGCAGCCTGTGTATCCCCAGAGTTATGCACATATTCTCCAAAAGCCTCAGGCAGAAGTCTTACTTCTGTGTGCATGGCGTACAGCTCACTCCACGGAAACACTTTCAGATATCCTTACCAGAGGAAGGAAATGGCTCCTATCTCTAGATTTTTACAGCCTAGCAAGTAATTGCCATTTTTTGGACTGTGAAATATTTATGAACGTGACATTTTTCCCCCAGATTTTTAGTGATATTTTCCACGCAGAGTGCTTTCTTTAGGACTTTACATTGCCATTCATTGGAGTGCCATCATTTCTGGTTTATGGTGAGGTGAGCCATGAGTGTCTACATTATTGTAATTGGTTTTCTGACATTTACTCAAACACATGAATCTATGCAAAAGAAAACCAAAGCTGTGAACATGTTTAATAAATAACTGTGAAAGCAGGGGGTGTGGAATAGCCCCAGGAGTTATGCCCAAGTTTTTTCAGTCAACCAGGCACAAATTAGGAACCTTCAGGCTTTCAGAAAGAAAACTTTACATGGTAATGCTATTATTTGGTGAATATGGAAGCGGCATTCACAGCACAGTTCCTGAATTCAAAACCACCTCAGAATTTTGCAGCTGGCATCCAGATTGCCTCTGGTGACTGGTCTGTAGCCAGTGGGAGCCAGATGCCTACAAACCTGCCTGACCTCACAGTGATCAGGATCCTGTAAGGAGGTGTCCTGGTCATCTCCCCTGACTCAGGCTGTCAGCACAAAGGTGAATGGGGTGGCTGGGGGCCTGTGGCTGGCAGCAAGTGTGTGCAGGGGGGCAGCCATAAATATATGGGAATCTGATGTATCTCTTGGGGCATGCCAGCAGGATTGTCACTGAGCTGGCATAAGGGACTTTCTGATAGCTACACCATGCAGGAAGGGACTGCTTGGACTTTGAGGCCACTCTTAGAGGCTACTCTGTGCAGAACACCCTGTGGATCTAATTCTTTTGGGCTATTTTTATATGGTCCTAACACAAGAAGTTGCACGGATATTTCGGAGTGTCTTTGTGAGTCATCAGCATCTTGTATGGGAGTGCAGGTGGAGAACTACACATACAGATCCTCACATGAAGGAAATGGTGGCATTTACCTAGGTCATGGGTCTTTTGTGACCTCCTGGCTGCATTCAGTACTTGTTTTGTACATGAATGACCAGACTTGCCTCTGGTGGGAACTAGAAATGTAGAGTACTGTCTTGGTACTTGTCCCATGGCAAGGGAAGTTATCTATGTGCACTCTGTTTTATGGAAAACTTTCATAAAGGACTACATGGTCTTGTTTGAGAAATGTAATTCCTTTATCACAATTTGCATTCAGAGAGGAGTGAGAGGAAAGGGCATGTGTGGGAGCTGCTGTAAACTTTTTCCTCCTTCTGCCTGACTGCTGCTCAGATGTAATGCCTTGGTGTGGATATCACAGCCATGAAAGGCAATGAAAAGCACCAAGGTCTGTGGGCCAGCCCCTCAGTAAGCTCATCACCATCCACATACCCTGCTTTAAAATGTCTTTTCCATCTGCTTAGAGCACTCCAGGTAACTAGGATGGCAAGACAAAGTTTTACAAAGAGAGGGAAAAGTGCTAAGGGTATTAAAGGCAAGGTCCACGGCCGTTGTGTGTGTTCCTATATAAAATGGTGAAGTCCTTTGAAAAAGGACCTGAGCTATGTAAGCAAACATGCAACACTTTTAGGATGATGGTTCACTGTCATTGTAATGTCTTGTTGCTGTGTGCTTCCCCCCAAAGTCCCAGGGTGAGTCTTGGCAATATTTGGCCCCAAAGGAGCAGCAAAGAAAAACACCGATGGAAACTGTAGCCATGATAGAGCTGTCTCTAAGCTCTCCACTCCCATGCAATGTGCAACCTTTCTCATGGACTTAGCATGAAATACTGCACCGCTCCTGCTATGTTTCAGCTGAAGTTAACGCTTCCTGAGGAATGCACATTAGCTATTCCAGATGTACGGAGCTGACTGTAATGTCGTTATGGCCCCTGCAAAATAGAACCACCCACACCATTGCCAATTTTGTCTTGCGACTGTGATTATATCCAAAACAAGGGCTGGTGTGAGCTGAGTTCTGTATTTTATTCTTATATTGTAATACTGTGGTTAGAGACCGCCAAACAGGCCTCCAGCCAGTGGTAACTGAAGCAAGGGGGACTCTTGGTTTGACTCCAGCGAATGCTAAATTGGTTGGTTGGTACCTTAGGTTTAGAATTGTTTTGGGAGCTCGTAAACAATTATTAATGAGGATAGAATAGCAAAACCCGGTCATTTGGGGGTTCCGTGCTGGTTTCCCTCCTTGCTCGCATTTTTGGTAGTCTGCGGTGAAGAGCACCTCTGAAGGAATTTGTTTTAAAGGTTTGCCACAGTGAAAGGCTACGTGGAGTTTTACTTTTGGTCATATGGTTTGTGCTGCTGCTGGTAGGCTTTTGGATGGGTCTAATTTTTTCCATTATTTTTTTTCTGAGGGATTTGTGACTGTTTTCATTCTGCACCTGTGCATTTTTGCAAGTGGGGACTCTTGGCCATTAGCTTTCAGGAATTACTTATTCACACCTTCCAACCAGGGCACACTCTGGCAGTGACTAATTCTGCATGTAAAACACCTCACCTGTAGGAACGGGTATTTACACCTCAAGAAATGCATGCTCACCCGTGGCGTAGGAGTGAGAGGAGACTAGCTCCTGGGATGCCTGCTTTTCCACCTTCATTTCCTGGAACTGCCCAAAGGAGCTGGAGAGTTTGCTCTGAAAACCAGCCCCAGGCTGGTTAGATTTCAGATGCTTCCCCTGAAGTGTTAATTAGATATTTCCCTCCCCACCCCCCATGGTTTTATAGGCTCTGAGGGCCCTACCAACCTTCCTCTCAGGACACTGCTCTGTCATTCTTCCTTGCAGATCATTTTGAACTCCATGCACAAGTACCAGCCAAGGGTCCACATCATCAAGAAGAAGGATCACACAGCTTCTTTGCTAAATCTGAAATCAGAAGAGTTCAGAACATTCATTTTTCCAGAGACAGTTTTTACTGCTGTTACTGCCTACCAGAATCAATTGGTGAGTAGAGTTGCTAATTTCCACAGATGTAACTAATCACACCCCGCTGAAAATTCCCTTCTGCCCAGTCTAAACTTGGAAAATTTCTGGCATAACCTATCTTTCCATGCCAGTCTTATTCACATTCACGAGTACTTCCTGAATATACAGTAGTAGTACAGACTTCAAAGAGCAGTAAGGATTATTCATGAGAGTAAAAATGGCAAGTAAGAGGCTTTCTTTTGTCTTCCCCTCTGTCTATACAAAGCTGCTTGCATATTAACATTTAGTCATTTTCTAATTATAGCTCATTAAAGTACTGTTCTTATTTGCAGTGATCTTTCATGCCACAAGCTATGAGCTGGGAGAGATTCTGGTTTGCACATGATGATTTCATGGGCTTAAAAAGTTGACTAATTAAGCTGTAAGGCTCAAATGTAGGGAAAATCACTGAGAGATATGCTTTCTAGAGGCTGCCCAGATTACATCCAGATGTTTGAATTTCAATTTGCATGCCAGTGAATAATATATACAAAATGGAGGAGATCATAACAATGGATTGCTAATGAGTAATTTTAGGAAGTCTATAAACAATCAGAGAACAGAGGCTCTGCTTGATGGTGGATTGGGGTTTAATATTAAAGTCAGTGGAAATATGTTGTTGCCTTCAGTGTGATTCAGAGCATGCTTTAAGGTCTTACTGACTATGGTACTTCAAAAAAAACCCACCTATTTTGCTCCTTAGCTCCCTCAAGTTAAGAAAAATATAGGCACTGTCCAAATATGTGGGCAGGCAGCATTAGAGAGTTAATGTACCTGCTGGATTATTTAAAGAAGTAGGCATTTCCTAATATGAAGAAAAAGCAATTCTGAAATGCTATAAATAAAATGAAACTAATGCATAGGGTGTCAAGGAAGCTCTGAAGATAATATCATTAATATTAAGGCAGTCCTTATGACAGACCCCACATCCTGCTTTAAGGCTTTAATGTATTGATTTAGACTTAGATTTGTATCTGAATGCTGTAGAAAACACACTCAGCACCTGGCAGTCTCAAGAAAATAATGTTTGGACAGGCAGATTTTTTCATGTAACTTTCTTTAGAAACCAGCAAAACAGTAACAGGCACAAAACCAGCTAAACCCAGAACTTATTTCTGTAGGATGGATTTGTGTCTACCGATGATATTTACACTAGAGATGTTTCTAAGCTAACCTTCCCAAAGGTTATTGACAGAATACTGAGGTAAACAGCTCCACATCCCAAAGCACATACATTGAGTCCTGGAAAATTTCTCAATGGAACATCTCCGGAACCCCTAGAGGTTGATGTTGTCATTTTATTTATGACTAATGAAAATGGAGCCTTTTTTCATTTTTGCCATTTCTTTCAGAACTGTTTTAAGGAGGGATTGATTACATTTCTGGAGGTTATTAGATAAAAGCTAAATACATTACACTTTCAACAAACTATCTCATAATTTAAGATTTAAAGGGCATGCATTTATTTAAACAGTCAAACCACTGCCACAGAGTTGAATTGTAGGTCAGATTTCATTTTAAAATGCTTTCTAGCAGATGTTCTCTGATTGTTTGTGAGACAGTCTCTCAGGAAAAATATGGCCATAAATGATTGTGAGTCTCATCTGGCTTTGGTGGATACAAAAAGTTTCTCCTGTGATGTCATACCAAAACTTTAATATCAGGAAGATGGAAGTTTGATTGGTGAAAATATGCTCAAGAGATGAATAGACATCCTCATTGTTCTGTAGTGCAGTTGGCTTGGTGTGTCGGTGATCTCAGTCAGTGGAAGTGGTTAGAGCTTGTCTTTTTTCAAGGTGGTTTTCAAAACACTGCCATAAAAATATTCACTGGATGTGAGGCACTAACTTGCCACTCTGCAACATCACCATGAACTGAGGGCTTATGCATGTCTTGGAAGTAGAATGAGCCTGTAAGTAACTTTCTGAGCTGTTTCAAGGTCCTTGTGACAAGGCTTCAAGGTCATTTCCACCAGTTGTACGTGAGCGATGAGACAGCCACAAACACTCCACCAACACTCAGGTCCATGGTGTTTGACCATTGGCAGACTGTTAATTAAAAACTCAGTATTTCCCTTTGTCAGCATGTCCTTCCTCTTGTGTTTCCCTCAGAAAACCTCTTTCTCAGAATTAAAAGTTGGGTCCAGTTGTCCTCTTTATTTTTTTAATATTTTATATAAATAGATATTTGTCCTCTTTATTCTTTTTTATTTTGGGGGAGAAGCCACCCCAATTTGAAATGTATTTGTTTGATGAGAGTGTTTCATTGCTTGGGGATTTGGAAAAGATCCCATTTTTTTTTTTTTTTCCTGATTCTTGAGGCCCAGTTATTAAAAATGAGGTTGTAGCCTCCTCTATACAGGCTTTTTTTTTGAGGGAAGTCAGGCTGACAAAGCCCCTGGATATGAAATGTTGAAAGCCGTTGATTTTCATGGGCTTAAGGTAGAGTTGGTGGCATTCACTGCCATTCAGGATGGGTCCTGTGCTTTCTCTCATCAAGCTCTAACTCCCACTTACAATTTTATTTTTAGCTCTTGGAAGAAGTGTGGCTGGAAAATACAAATATTACAATGATGTCTCAGATTTTATTCACCAAATCTAAATTGGTTGGATAGATAGGAAATTTCACAAGAACAATGGTGCATTTTTTTTCCTGGTCCTCAAAAAAACATATTTGAAGCTACCACCCTATGCCTGAAAAGTTTCACCACAAAGGGGAGCTCAGATGTTTTGGGGCAGGAAACATTCCTGGTCAATGGATTGCTCAGTCAAAATGGAAAGGCTGACTGAATGACTGGGCAGGTTTATAGCTACCTTTGAAGAGGGGAGGAAAGTTTTTATTCATGACCTGTGTTTTTTCAAGGCTGTGATAATTTCAGTGGGGTTACTCCTTCAATCCAAGCTCTGTCACTTTAAATCTGAGTTCTCCCCACATTTTTTCCTTCCCTTCCTCAGCCTCTTTTCATACCAAACCAGTTAAACTGCCCCTGTGTGGTGGCTGGTAGGCTTGGCTGAGAACATTTCCATCCCAGTTAAAAAAAAAAGGTGGCGTTGAAGTGAAGCCATGGCTTCAGGTCGCTTGGGCTTGTATTGGTTGATGTGCAGCTCCACCAGGCAGGCTCAGCTGTTAGCAGGGTGATTTGTGCTGCTTGTGGGAAAGACAACCTGACTGGTGCTGGTCAAGTATTTGGAAGCTGTAATGCTGTCCGTGGGTGGGTTCCTCCTGCTCCGGGCAGCAGGAAGGCTGCGCCTGCCGTGCCCTTTGCTCTTTGCACTGCCATACCCTGGTTTGCCTCCTCAGCTTTGCGAGGTCTCAGGAGCAGCGCACGTGCCCAGGGCACGCGGATAAAATTAGCAGTGAAGTCGCAGGGGGTGGATTGGTTAACACTTTGTACGCTGCAGTACCCTGATGCTGTATTCGTGTAATGTTGCTCTTTTCTGTGTTCCCAGATAACCAAGCTGAAAATTGACAGCAACCCTTTTGCTAAAGGATTCCGTGACTCTTCCAGACTCACTGATATCGAGAGGTAATGGGGACTTTCTGTTTACTTTCCATGCAGATAAGATAAAGAGAAGAGAGAGTTTGTAGGAAAAGCATCCTTTCAACTCCTGAGAACCTGTGCATTTTAACGTTATCTTGCTGCATATAGTAAGACTCCTCCACATCCTTTAAAAATACTTATAAACTTTATAAAGAAAGAGCTGTTTTGAGTTTTGACATCTGTTCCAGTTGGGGCCAATATATTCGTCTTCCTCAGGGGGCTTCTTGAACGGGGAAGAGAGTCAGTTTTACAACTTCAGAACGAAAAGCTTTTTTCTTATCGTGCCATTTAATCCTGTTGAGAGCTGTGAATTGGGTCAATGGGAAACAAGGGCAGTGGTCCTGTGAAAAACATCTTTACAGCTCCCTACTGCTCAACATAGTGGAAAAGAGAGAGGAGAGCTCTCAAAATTCACTTCAGCAGTCCCAGAGACCAAATTGTCAGTTATTGCCATCAGGATGACTCCCATAACTCCCACTCTGACAACAAAGATGCCATTTTTGTTTCACCAAAGTTGTATTACAAGCTGCATCAGGGGAAAGCTTTATCTGTAAACTGTTTTGTGTGTGTACAGCTCATTACAAGCAACTGCTGCCATAGGGACAGAAGCATTAAGCCACAGCTGAGTTAGGAAATAAACTTCAATCTCTTGGTAGCTTTCCAGCACATCACATTTTTATGGTATCGTGTCAAATAACTTGGCAAATGAAGCAAATTAAGCTGCTTGTGTCCTTTAAGCTGGAAGAGAACTCGATGGAGATGGATATAGCACATCCCATTTTTCCTATGAGCACACAATCATGAAAGAAAGTTTGGAGAGGCCAAAACCCTCCAGGCTCCTATGTGGAGGTATCCAGATGTATCTGTGAATCATTTTTCACAGGTGCATACAGGGCACAAACTGCTCAAGACAAGGGGACAAGAGCCACAGAGCTAGAGAAAGCCTTTACAGCAGTTCTAAAGCACATCTATCTAAGCAGGCCCGTGGATGGGAAATAGTGACATCCTTCACACCTTACTAGTGACTGGATCACGAGTGATCTGTTGAGAAAATGGGTAAAAGAGCAGTAATTTGTAGGCTGCAGTGCACACTTGCAAAGTTGTTGAAAATTGTTTCTTAAGTGGAAGCCTTCATTGAAAATGAAAACAAAAAAAAATAGGCAAATTTAATAAAATAGCATGACCTGCTGTATTGACAGAATACTGAGGTAAAAAACATCCAAAGCTCAGGTTAGTATGCAATAAATAGTCAAGGAAGGACCTGCCAGAAGAGGTTTCCTTGTTTTACAGACAGGAGACATCCAACAACACAGCTTTGCAAGGGCGGAAAGAGTCTGAACAGATAAGCTGGGAGAAAAACTTAGTTACCTCTGTGCAGATGAACTGACTGTCGTGGTGCTGGATATGAAGGGAATTTTTTCCAGAGGACATCTTATTATAACAGCACATGGCATGGAGTCAGAAATGCTGAGCATAAGCTGCAGTGCCCTTTTGTTTATTGATAAGTGTAAGAATAGAGCCTGAGACAGGCAGTGGAGCCCAGGCACAAATGCTGCCATGAAAGATAAGGCAGACAAATGTGAAGCCTACAATAAATACAAGAAACAGAATGTGAAAAGTATTAAACTTAAAACTCTGGATTTGAGAGCCCAAGTTTGGGTCAGGTCTGATTTTGACTTAAATTAGAAAGCTTAGCCCTGATTACTATTAACAATAGTATTTAAAAATTCAAAACCTGCTTCACAACACATCAAGTCATGAGATAATAAAAGTGTAACATGCAAGTGGGCTGGTAAGAGATTGTTTGAGAATTGCCTAAGTTATACAAATGGTGCAGAAATATCAAGGGGTTTATTCAGTTCTGCTATTAAAATACTCAGGCAGATGAGGACATCATTCTCTGAGTGCCCACTGGTTCTATAGATTTCATCTTAGCACCAGAAAAATCGCTTAAAGAAATCTGAAATAAAGCAAAGGAAATAGCAAAGTGAGATATGACATCGGGAAGAATTTCCTATTTGGTGTCCATTGCAACATTAATTGCAAATAGGTGAATCTTGAATAGTACAGCATGACTCCTGCTCGGTCTAACTGGAAACTATAAGATCACTGCTGGAGAAAAATACTTATTTTCCAGGGAAAAGACTGTGAAGGCCAAACCACACTTGCACAGCTCTTGAAAATTGAATAGTTCTCTAGAAGCTGTGAAAATGCTTTCCCTGCACTGCTCCCTCAGCAGGCGTGCACTCAGCACGTGCGTGTGTAATCTACAGCGTGGTGCGGCGATCCTAATGGCCTCCCGTAAAGCATCCCGTGATGCTGGGGCCAAGACAGCACTCATTTATCCTGAGTTCCAGCTTTTCCAAATGACCTAAGTAGTGTGAAAGCACACAGAGCTTTGTATTTCATTTCCAAGTATTTAAGCCTGCTTTTTCCTAAACAGCCTTTGGGGAGGGAAACAAATCAGATCAATTGATCTTTAGAGACCTAAAGAAATTAAATTAGTCTGGAGTCAGTTACTGCACTAAACCATCCAGTAATTGGATTGCTTCTTGTAACTGATTGAAAACAGCCTCTATCTGTAACAATATAGGGAGCTTTTCTTTATAGTAGATCTGAGAGAAAAACACATCTTTTTATGACATGATGACAGAAATTGCACTTTTTTAACCTAATTGATTATGATTTTATAAATATGTGACTTTAATGATTTCAGGCTTCCCAGTCTAGATTTACGATCCTTATGTAAGAAATTCAAGCTGCAAATTCCTTTAGGATTAAATCTGTTGGCATTGTATGTGTTGGAGTTGAAATAATATATGTAAAGATAGTGAAATCCGCACAGCACTAGAGGAGGTAGGCAACGGCAAAACTTTTGAAATGCCCTGTGTTTTTTTTGTTCCTGTCTAAATACCACAGAATGGTTTCCTTGTACTCATAGCTATATGCAAGCCTTTTAACTATTGAAAAAAATCTTTGATGAGTTTGGTATATACTGAACTTTTTGTAGGATGCAAGGTTTCTTTCACAATCAACCCTTTCCCTACATTACTTATGGTAATCTATTTATAGCAATGGAGCAGACTTTATCTGGGGCTACTGTGATTTAGATAAGTTTCTGACTCACCTTTTGATCTTTTTACATGGTATTTACATCTCCTCTACTATAAAAGGCTCCCACAGTGGTTGTGAACGAAAAAATTGAACATTTAGCAGCAATTACCAGAATGTGAGCTTAGCATACTGTGGTGTTGACTATGGGATGCCAAATCGAGTAATGAGGCATTTCTGCTGAAGAAAAAACTGCCAGAGGCATAAAGGATTCAGAGTCAGAACCCAACAGCTGAATTTTTTTCATCTTGAGTCTGAATTTATCTTATGAGTTGTTGTGAAGAATTGGCCTGTTAAAAATAAATAGATAAATAAACCCATCATAATTGCATACCATTCAAAAAGTCCAGTGAAAAATGTGATAATTTCAAGAGGAGGAGCCAAGTATGTGATAGGCAAGTTCAGGGTGTGGATTTTTAACTATTAAGGAGAGAGTTAAATGAGTATACCCATCTGCACAAGTCCAATAATGCTTCTGGGATACTTCAAGAGAAAATATGGAAAGGTATGGTTGCACAACCAAGTAATTTTTAGGCAGAGAAGAGAAGGATGGGGGGGGATGGGGAAGTTAGAGAGCAGCATCCCAACTGGATTTGCATGGTAATAAAATTCCAGATTTTCCCCTGAGGAGCTTCATCTCTGAGATGTGGAAATACATCATGCTGGCTTACAAGGCTGTAAGCAAAGTTCATGCTAATGCCTGGACTGGGGCACTTCCCTGCTGAAGGATCACTCAAAGCCACGTGCTCAGCGATGGGCTGAGCGCAGCCCTCCTCTCTCCCAGCCCTTCCCTGCTCATCCCACAGAGCTACCTTCTTCCCCATTCCTATTGCCTACTGCTGGTCTAGAAGAACTTCCCAGACTCTTGAAAGCCCCCTAGCAACAGCCAGAAATATATACATGCTCTATGACCTATTCCCACATCCATGGTTAAGTAGGGCTTTGTCGTATTTCTCCAATACGTCAAACTGCCAGCTGATCTTTTATTCTCAGCTAGCTGTCAGTCTGTGAGTGTCAGCCACCAGCCATGAGATATCATCTCTGATGTTTACGTTCAGAGAAGAAAAGTCCTGAATTCGGGGAGAAATACCAAGGACTCTGGCATCTAAATGCCTGGTATCTAGTGCCATTCCAGATGTGGCTGAGGTTACTCCAGCTTTCAGCTGCTGCTCCAGATGGGTGGGTGGATTGTTTTTATTTTCTGCATCATCCC
The DNA here is from genome assembly GCA_013398275.1 of Promerops cafer. Classification (NCBI taxonomy): domain Eukaryota; kingdom Metazoa; phylum Chordata; class Aves; order Passeriformes; family Nectariniidae; genus Promerops; species Promerops cafer. Next base: position 956,841 of record VZSE01015151.1, read on the forward strand.
TTCCAGAACACTGCAGGTGGCTTGGATGCCTTAGCAAATCTTGAAAGCACTACCTGCCTATGTTTAAACATCTGAATTATTCCCTTAAAATCTGCTTCATCCAACGCTGCTTCTTGTTAGCCAGGGAACTCTTCCTTTTCACCCAGCAGAAAGCCCCCTGTGCCACTTAAATCCTCTTTAGTTCCCAAGTTTTTAAGCACTCATACTCTGACTCATTTTCCACTTAGGTTTTCTGTTATCTATCTTCTTACTTGTACAAAATAGTATAAAAATATTATTCTAGTTGTTTCCACTCACCTCATGCAGATGTAGTGTGTGCAGGACAGGTGGGGATGATGTCAAATTAGATCTATGGTTTCGACCCCAGAGAAAATTTTCCAGGGACTTCCCCCTACAATTTCACAGGACTTCTCTGTACTCACTTCTCATCATTTGGTTACAGTCAGAAAGAAATGGTTGCTCCACTTGGTGAAGTGGAGCTCCATGGGGCTGGCTATGTAAGATAGTTTTTTCATTTTTATTTGCAATTGAGAGAAGTGGGGTGAGTATATTGTTAACTTCATGCCTCTTCTCCATAAATGTCACTACTTTTCCCATGCCATGGCTTCAGCTAGGCTTTGTCACATCCATGCATATTACAGCTCATCTACAAGTGCTGGATTTTCACTGAGAGGGTGACAGCAAACATCACTGTGGAGTAAACAACTTGTTCTTCTACAGTCATCAAACCCTAGATTTTTCATAATTTAAGACTCATTTCCCTTCTTTCTTGCATATATTCTTGCACTAATGCATCCATCCAACACTTGCCCAGCAGTTTTGAGTTTGTGTGAAAGTGTTTTGGGGCTGTGGATTAGCTTTTGGGCCAGGTCACATGTGCCACAGCAGCCTGCAGGCCTTGTTTTGCCCCTGGTTGGTTCAGTTTTAATCTAAGCAGTGGAACAGAACTACTGTGTTCCACTTTGTCCATACTGTGGACCATCCACAACCTGAACTATGTTCCTGTGGTCAGCCTCTAGCATCCATCCACCAGTAAGAGCAAGTATATGTAGAAAATTAATAGGTCTGTATGTTTGTGCATATATAAAATAGCAAATAAAAGCCACAGGAACATAAAGGCTGAGTGGTATCTGAACAGGGGTTCTGACAGCATAAGTTGTTCACTCGTAGCTGCTGCTATGAGTTCTTTTTCTTCCTGCTATGTCGTTTTCGTTTTTTGGGAGGTTTTTGTTTGGTTTTGTTGGTTTTTTGGGGGGAGTTTTGTTCGTTGGTTGGGTTTGTTTGGGTTTCGTTTTTGGTTTTTTTTTACAGACTTGTTTTTAGCACTTGTGTCTTGGACAAATTAGTCATCTTTTCCCTTAAAAGAAAGTTCTACTACAGTGCAACTTCCGACAAGTTTATTTTTGTGCCTTCTCAGCCCATTTATTCCATCTGTCTTCACCTCACCTCACTTCTGACATCTTCTGTTATCTGGGCTTTCTTCCAAACATACTAACTGGCAGCTACAAAAAAAGGAAACCTTTGAAATGCAGAACTAAAGAAGTCATTCAGGCTGCAAACTGATAATTCATACACTTTATATCCTGTTCTCTATTTTTCTTTGTGTTGGACTGAATGGCCAAGCAAAACATGATTGTCAGTTTTACTATTCTGTTATTTTCCTCCCTTTTTTTTTTTTTTTTTTTTAATTGACATTGCCTTTCCTTGCAAAGAACAAGACAAAAAGTAGAAAAAAGCAAACCCCATGACATCAGGAACAGGGAGCAGATTGGGAATATCCTTACCTTTCTGCATACCTAACACTTAGATAGCAAGGGTTAAAAAAAAAAGAGGTTAATACTAAGAGGCTTCTCAGCTCTGCTCTGATTTTTTTTACCTCTTGTAGCCACTCCTGAAACAGTAACTTGTGCAGAAGACATAAGTTCAGAGTGCCTGCCTCAGCCACTTGCCCTTTCTCACCGCAGTTTGACTTTAGCGTGCTGTCTTCAAAAAAGCTTGAACCTGGCTCCCACTGGAAGGGATGGCTGCCCCTTACATCAAACATCATCCTCTTTTTGTAGCCATGGTACAGATCTAAGATAGATACTGGATGCCCTGGTTCCAGCAAGCTACTTCTGAATCAGCTTTTCTGACACCTTCACCAAGGCTAAATATTTTGTCTTAAGCATTCTTGTCCCAAAGGGAGAAGGTAGGCTTCCCATGGCCATCTCCTTTCTGACAAATTCAGTATCAGGGTCGTGGTGATCACCAGGCTGCTATGCATGCACAGCTGAAGTAGAGTAATAGCAAAAGGAGTTGAAAAAAATTACATCAGAGATACCTGCTCCCACCTATAAAGAAGCCCTGTTCTTTCATCTTGATTAAAGATCCTCCTCAGGGTAATCTGGGACTTTATCATCTGGGTTGACAGCACAAGAAAGTGAGCACCCTCACACAGAGCCTCAGCTACTTACCAAGCCAGCTCTGTTTTCTGCCCTCTCCTAGTTCAAATCCATGGCAAATCTTGGGTTTGGTCTGTAAAGTGTTAGTGAATCAGTTGCCAGTTACATCAGGATTTTCCCACCTTCTTTTGGTCCTCTGAGGCTACTCTGTACATACAGGGCACTGTTAGCTAAATAAGACCAAAGACTCAGCTTGGTACTGTATGACCTAAAGCATCCCTGGCCAGAAGTTTAGTTTTGGAATTGGCTGCCAGCAGAGGCAAGAGTGAAATGTTTAATCAAGAGTTTAGAACCTGCAGAATAGCAAGATGTTCCCTGTGCACCCTAAACCCTTTCTAATTGATGAATTCTCTCAGCCTTTCACATGCTTTTGTTTCAGGTTCAAATTTTGCTGTTTTATTTCTTGGACAAAGGAGACAAGTGCTTCATTCATAACAAGGTTTATTGACAGAGCTGGGCTCAAAGTGTGCTTCTGCTGGAATGCAGAATATTGGGATCAGCCTGAGCTCCTTTTCCTATTATCTCTCTTCACATTTGTCCTTCCTCAGCATCTTCTCTGTGGGTGTGCTTGCCAATACAAGCTTAGTTTTTTCCTTTCCATTTGGCACAAGGATCCTTTTTCTCAAGCAGCTTCAGTCCCTAATTTGCTCTTCTCCAGCCTGTCATCTCCCCCTATTATCCAGTCGTACACATTGCACAGCTTAATCATAGTAATATATTGAGTGTATGTGCATGCTTTTCCCCTCCTCTGGGTATTTCCAAGATATCTGTGAGTTGAGGAACAGCATGGAAGACTGAAACTTTTTGGTAGACCACACAAAAATATTTGACAGAAAGATGTCTATCTTTCCTTTATTAAAAGGCAAAAATTGTTAGGTCCCAGTATTAGATAACAAGTCTCTTATCACAAACAAAGAAACAGAAGGACAGAAGTTGAATATTGAGTAACTGGAAGTCACTTCGTTCTTCAGACAACATGTTTACTGTGTAACAGTGCTGAAAAATACACAAAGACAGCTTTAAAAAAAACCTCTACCATACTCTTCACTTGCTATTTTTTAAAATTGATCATAGAATCATAAAGTGGCAAATATTAATTCATCATTCAGTAATTTATAAAATTATTTCCATAAATCCTTGTAACCACATTGAAATATCTGATGTTACATACAGAACTATAAAGCCAGAGGTAATAATGTATTTCCCTTTAAGTAGCGTTAGTGTAATATTTGGGGACTTGAAAAAATGTATTTTATTAATCCACTCTCCAGAGCACCATATTTGGGATAACCTAAAGTGTTCATACTTCCATAAAGAGAATTTTCAGAAAGATTTTTAGATTTAAGTCCTTTTGTACCCAGTGCAAACAAGGATATAAGAAGGAATCTGTGTTCCAAATTGCCAGCTTTGTTCCTGCATTTTGAACTAGATTTCACAGGCACTTAAGTCTTTTTAAAGTTTTGTTTCCTCCTACGTATCTGTATTGGAGTAAGTCCTAAGCACCTCTGTCTTTAAAGGGTGGAAGAGGTTAGTTTCCTCTTTCCAACCTATGGGGGAAAATCCAAATGTTTTCATAGGTTAAATGAGTTGCAACTGCTGTCTTCTCTATCTAGACTCCAAGTGATGTTCTCTGAGGATGGAATATTGCAGCACGGTGCAGAGGCCACCACACCCTTTTCCTTTGAAACACANAAGCACGGTGGTGGTGCAATATTGCACACCCTTTTCCTTTGAAACACAAGGGGAAGGAAAGAAATCTAAGTGCAGACTTCTGTTCTTGTTTTTCTAAGTGGAAGAAACAGTGCTTGCAGGATAACAGAGATATGCTTTATGAGTGGAGAAAATACACCACTTCTTTTTTCTTTCGTGTTTCCTTTTGCACACTTACCTGTGCTCAGCCTCTTGCTTTTTGCAGGTCTGTTTGGAGGTCTATATGCAGCTTGTGTTGCATGTGGGAAAAAGAGGGGCCACCTGGACACTGTGGGGGCAGGTGCCTAAATTCTGGTGTGAATCTCAGTGCTTTGAACTCATGATGAGAGTCACAGCCTCGACCTCTAAAATGAAAATTCAGTAGGTGTTTTGTGATTATAGCATAAACAACCAATGTGGTTGGTCAAGATAAGCTCATACAGTTTTGAATATTAAATCTCAGCTGCACAAAAGGAACAGTTTCTGTGAGATTAGTTGCTTTCCCTGGTCCAAGTTTCCACATTCCCTCTGCCATAAAAATCTTTGCCTCTTGTGCCGATGAATGAGATTAATCTTCCAAAACCTTTTGCATACTATCTGCACCAGTACATCATAAAATAAATAAATAAACCTACCACATAGTTCCCTGGTTTCAAACTTTGCAGATTCAGGGTTCACTAAGAAGTCATCTCTCTTTTTCCTTTAAAAGAAGACAACCATATAGAATAATAGAGTTCTCTGTCTAGCATACAAACCCATCTGGAAAGAATTTAGTCTGCAATAATTGTGGGCATTTGATTTAGCTTTAAATCCCTGTAGGTAATTCAAATGTAAATTTATTGGGGTGAGTTTATCCCCAAGCCACCACTGGATCCAATGTTTTAGAGGTGAAATTGGCCCACTGCGCTACAACTACAGCCTGCATTGTTTCTGTTGCATCAGGATATTATTATGTGCTGTAATCTCTGCTGTTATACACAGACCCTTACTAGAAATAAAGTCAATAGAGACAATACAGACAATCACCTGCATTAAATTTATTTTTCAGACCTTGACAGACTAGTAATTCTTTGATTATGAATATGTTTATATACCAGTATCTAAATCACTCTGACAACACTGGTCTAATTTTTTATTCTGTTATTCTGTACTCATATGAAATAGTCCTTTTGGTCAAGTAAAATTCTTTGCATTTCACATTCTGCTTCAGAAGAAAGCCTAATGTTTCAAGAGGCATTCAGCACATAATGTAAACAATGCCATCTGTCTTTTTCTTTGGAAAATCTTCTTCGAGATAGTCCTGATATGCCTACTGTTTTCAATCACTTAAAAGGCAGTAATCCAATTATATCATCCTCTGTGTAGGAACTGCCATTGCTTTCAGTCCACTTCCAATCCTGACACAAGTAAATCACTTTGATAAGATCCTCTTTTTATTTATTTTTTTTCTGAGGAGACTAGCATAAGTAATGATGCCAGTGATTGACCAAGGACAAAATGACCATAATGGACTTTCTGTAGGAAAGGAAAACATGTGCCATTGTGATTTATCATGTTACTTGAAAAATATTTTTCCTTGGAATTTCTGGAACAGGCACACTCTCTAAGGGAAAGGTGGTAGCAAGTATGAATGGACAAATGGTAAATTCAGACAAAACCTTCATCAAGTAGCAGATTTAAACAACTATTGCTACTTAGATTTCTTAAACAGGAACAGAAGGTCAAAGCCATTTTGGAAACTTGCCTAGGTCATTTTCATCTTTGGTATAATGCCACCTACTTACATGGAAATGCGCTTGGAATGTGTAAGGTTGGATCTTCCTTACAAACTACTAAGGCTTATCGAGCAGATATGCCTTCCTTATTTAAAAATGGTTTGGGTGACTTCAGTGCTTTGTGCTACCAGCGAGGCAGGGGCCTGGCAGACACGTCTAACCTCCCAGAATAGACATGGCACGAGATCGGTAGTATCTGCAGACTTCCTGCTACGAACTGCCCTCAACTCTGATGTTGGGAGAGCATAGTAGAGCTGAGCTGTCTCTGGACACACCTATCTTTGCCCCTGCATTCAGAAAAAGGGGAGAGCAGCAAAGAGGTGGTCATGTGCAATGCAAAAGCTTGTTCGAAAGGAGCTGGACCACAGGTGTCTCTTTGAACCCAGACTCATCACTCAGCACAAATAACTGCACAGTTTGCCTTTTCAAATTTATGAAGAGTGCTGGTCTGATATCCACTGTGTGAGACCACATCCAGGAAACACAGTAGGAAGTGCACTGCTGAAGAAGCTGGTAAGCAGTGATCCGCAATATTAAAAAAACGCAGGCCAAATCTGGCATTTCCAATGTCATGCTATGAGGTAAGTCTTTTGTTAAGTAGCTTTGGAGAGCCTATATGAGAAAGCTGTGATCCGGACAGGAAAAGGCATTGGAATTACCTGAAAGAATTAGGATGCTGTTTAGGATGGTATTGATACATTAGGTTGTTTCCTTTTACAGAGAAAGCGTGGAGAGCCTTATCCAAAAGCATTCCTATGCCCGATCCCCCATTCGGACCTATGGAGGAGAAGATGAGCTCGGAGATGACAGCCAGGCAGCACAAAGCAGAGGTAGGAAAACGTGCTCATGATATAAACTGTGGTGACTCAGTTATGCTTGAGAAAAGCAGGACCACAGGCAGTACCGCAGTACTCTAAAGAGTTTCTCTGGTGCATCTCTCTGCCATGAAGTCATATAATGAAGAAGAATACTTGTTACCTTTTGGATCTTTGGGACATCTGATATGCCCATGGCACTGGTGTGGGTGGTTCAATTCAGGAGGCAGTTCTAGAGACGACAATATAATCTTGGCCTTCAGAAGAGAATTAGTTTTGCTTCCTCTTCAAGATGTCTGCAAACCAGAAAACTTCACTACTGTGGTGCTGAGAAAAAGTTAACACTCCCCCTCTCTGGGCAGGACTTCATAGCTGGGCTCCACACCACTTCTGAAGCACCATGTAGTTGTGCCACTTGCTGCCCCTCCAGCCTTCTGTAACAGAGGACTTAGTTCTAACCATCTTCAACCAGCCTGTGGTTAACCTGATTTGCCTCCTCAGGAAGAAAATTTGGTAGCTCCCTGAAAAATTGATGTTTAATTGTTATCTCTTAGTCTCTTAAAGGTGGTGTTCCAGCTGAAGCAACTAGCCCCAAATGCTTTATCAAACAATTTGTCTGCGTTGGCAGCAGCAAAAGTAGTAGCAAGACAGACTTGTTCTCTGTGGGGATAATTACTGGAGAAATTGCATCTGTCATAATTTACAATTGGAAATAGGTCTCAAACCCTTCCTGTAGGATTGCTGACTAGCATAAACTTGTGTTTCATTATACTTTGCATGTTGACTTTGTGACCTGCCTGATATGCCACAGCCACTTGAGGTAAAGCAGTTCTATCTGTCTTCCGACTGGCAGTGCCCTTGTCTTGTCCTCTAACTTCATACAGTGCTGCTAAGATAAGAGCATTCTTTCTGGTCATGAGCTCTTTCGACTTGTGCAGGGAAAACACACTTATTTTTAACCATGAGTTGCTCTTCAGCAAAATGTGATTAGGTGGGCTTGTTTTTACACGTCTATTCTAAGAGCAGGTCCCTAGATTATGGAGTTTCTGAAGCAACTTCACCTGCTATGATGCCATCCTTTCACATGGTTCTGGGGAATTACCTTGCTTCATGTCAACTTAGATCCTAGGTGAGATATTGTTGAAGACAGTATTAAATTTTCCATTGCTGGATGTGCTCAGAGCAAAGCATCTTCTCTTCAAGAATTAAATTTCTTCCTAGTATGACGTCCTCCCTTGAGAGTGACAAAATGAACCAGGTGAACCTCAGTATGAGAGCTAGCTGTTAAATCTCTTCTGAAGAGAGTCCTTAGAAAGGTGTCATGGGGGATATACTACTTTATTACAATTAACTTTATGTGTAATAAAAGGGTACAGTTCTGCATTTGCTCGCAATATGGCAAATGAGTAAGTGAGTAAAATTGTGAATCATGGCAAAGAACTTTCTTCTAATCTGGGAGCCATATGCTACATGGGATGTGAGCGCTCTGGGCAACCAGAGACATGCACAGAAGGTAAATCATACTGCTCTTACACATGAGTAACTGGTACTGCCTTTGCTCTCTCTTTAGGTCTAGTGTCCTTAAATAAGGAAAAGTCCTCCAAGATACAAGGAGAGAAGCAATGTTCTTATTGAAATTCCACAGATATTTTCATTTCTGCCAATGAATTTTAAAATTACCTTCCATGCAAAACTGATGGATGTTCCCCCTTGAAAATAAGAGTTGAGAGCCAAATACATATGCATTGCTGGGTGGTGTGTGTTATAAGCTCTTTGAGACCTTGATTGGCTCAGAACTACTAATTCCCTTGGTGGTGGCAAAAGTGGTATGTGAGACTTTTTGGAGTACTAAGCTGCAATTAGAGACCAAATCAGTTGGAGCAGGAAAGGATGCTTGAGGAAGTTCCTCGTGAGAATTATTGAAAAGTTAGTGTTGGAAGGGACCTTTAAAGGTCATGTAGTGCAAACCCCCTTCAATAAGCAGGGACATCTTCAACTAGATCAGGATGCTTAGAGCCCCATCCAACTTGACCTTGCATATTTCCTGGGATGAGACATCCAGCCCTTCTCTGGGCAATCTGTGACAGTGTTTCACCACCCTCACAGTCAAAAATTTCTTCCTTATATCTAGTCTAAATCTATCCACTTTTAGTTTAAAGCCCATACTCCTGTTGTGACAGATCATGCTAAAAAACTTGTTCCCAGCTTTCTCATAAGCCTACTTTAAGCACTGATAGGCTGCAATTAGGTGTGCCAAAAGTCTGCTCTTCTCAAGACTCCACAACCCCAATTCTCTAAGCCTTTCCTTGTAGGAGAAGTGTTCCAGCCCTACAATCATTTCACAGTCATTCATGAGAAAGAATCAAATACCTTATCCTGCATAAAACAAAGAAATAAATAGCAGTGATAGGCTTGGTAACTACTTCAGCATCCTCCCAGAGCATTCTCTGCTCAGCAAGTTTCAGCCATCTAAAGATGGAAGCAGCTAACCTACAGCACAAGATGTCTAATTCCAAAAGAATTAACAAATAGAAGATGTATAAAGTCAATGAAAACTCTTTAATCCATAATTTCTCTGTGCTTGCATCCACACACATCCATAGGATTCATAGTAGCCACCTGGAAAAGAGCCAAATGCAAACCTTCTGGGCAAATCCAGAATTTCACCCTGCTTTCCCTGTAGTGCAGTAATGCTCAGATACCCTCTGATTTGTCAAGGGTTTTGCTGTGGTCTGTGAGTAATGTGTCATCCTTAGAGTTTGGCTCTGGATCCTAATTTCCCAGTAGTTAGGATTTGGTTCAGTGGTAGGACCAGGGTTTGGTCCAAGTCTATTGCCACTGCTAAATTGGCACAATTTCTTTTTCCTGTTACTGGGCTGTTTTACTTGTTGCATTAAGCAGAGGAAAAATAACTCATGAGAATTATTGGAGAATATATCTCATAAGAGATTTATGATTTTAAAAAAACCCAACAATATGCACGTTTTATTTCTGTTGTTTTTTGCTTATAGTTTTGGTTTGAGTATGTGGCTATGACTGGTTGCTTTACTTAATTCCAGTAAGTTTTCCTTGATGGATAGAAGTCTTCATCTGTTTTCATTCTACAATTTGGATGAACCTCCCTTCTTGAATTAGATTTATGAAACTAGTGCCTGTTACAAAATTTGCTGTCTCAGAATGTTTTGCAATACTGAACTGAAATTATATTTTGTCAAATACTCTTGCCAACACATTTATTTTCTAAAGTAAAAAGTTGGTCAAGTAAGAAAATACATAAGAGACAAGAGTTAAATTATTGTTTAAAGAGGAATACAAACAGTTTATTTATAGCATTTTGCAGTATTCCCCATTTCTAGAAATCAGACTTATGATGATGACCAGATGCATATAGGAACTACGGAGATGAAGGGCAACACAGTAATCAGATTATTTGAAAATGACCATGTGTAATTATCCAAACAAATTACTGTTTGCCCAAAATTTCACTGTCAACATAAAATAAGTGATTAGTTCTAATTTTAAGAAACCATTTTTCTTTTTTTTATGATTCTTCAATCTTCAGGGAAAAAAAGTATTTTAAAGAGTTGGAAGATTTGTGGAAATAGTTTTTGAAACTTTTCAGATTAAACAAATTCAAAACAAAATTACAAACTTCCATTTGATCAAAAGTAGATGATTACCTTCAGAACAAGTTCAGCACCTCTTACTATGAATTAGCACTAGTGTTATTAGAGTACTGTACACATTTGGAAAACCAACAAATACTTTGACATTTATGTTTTTAGGTTTTTTTGTTCTATATTATGGAAAGAATCAGGTTGACTGGAAAGATGTAGTGTTGACAGGTTTTACTGAGATAAAAAAAAGGAAATCTTGTAGCGTAAATTATGTTTTCTGCACATTTGCCACACTGAAATTTTAGAAAAAAACACCAAAACAAGTTCTACTAAGGATCTGATGTAAAAATCTACAAGTATGTCTTCAAAATAGGGATGTAATACAGTGAGCTTCCATGCAGATAGTCAGTGTTTAGTGGTAGCATTACAAGGTGCTTCAGTGTTTAATATCTAAAATGTTCAATGTGCAAAGCTGATTTTACTGTTGAAACCACTGCAACCAGCTTCTGAAAATGGAAATTTGTCTAAGATGTAGCAATAAAGGACAGCAACCAGCAAATAACATTTTAAAGATGGAAGTATTTGGGAAGTATTTCCAATGAAAACTGGTCATTGAAACCAGGCTTGCTGTGAAAGACTCATTTTCTCCCTTTTCACTACTTTACCAGCTTTGTGTGTCGCAGTGCCAATATTAGGTATTCTTTCTCTTTGCTTGCAGGGTCAGCATTTACAACATCTGATAACCTGTCCCTCAGTTCCTGGGTCTCCTCTTCAACCAGTTTCCCAGGATTTCAGCATCCACAGTCTTTGAGTGCCCTGGGTACCAGCACTGCATCCATAGCTACACCCATTCCTCATCCGATCCAAGGATCTCTGCCTCCGTACAGCCGCCTGGGAATGCCTCTCACACCCTCGGCTATAGCCAGCTCCATGCAAGGTAGCGGCCCCACTTTCCCATCCTTCCACATGCCAAGGTACCACCATTATTTTCAGCAGGGTCCTTATGCAGCTATCCAAGGACTGCGTCACTCCTCCGCAGTGATGACACCATTTGTATGAGTGGCGTAAGACAAGAGGAACACAAGATTTTAAATGTGCAAGTTTGCTACGAAAAATACAAGAGACCTTCCTGAAAGGCCTGTGGCAGGAGTGCTGAACTCATAACAAACCAGCTAAGAAAATGCATTGCGGATATAGATTCCTCTTTTGAGGGATCACAAGAAGAGAGCGTGCAGCTTGGAGCTGCTCACAGATCTATGTGTAACACAGCCAAAATGGATCCCAAAGTCCCCAGGATCTCTGGTCGCGTGCAGCTTGTTCCAAAGGTGCATTATACCTAGTGGAAAGAGATTATCTTTAAGCAGCAGTGTACAAAAAAAATTGTCTATAGGTCTTTTTTCATATGCTAGATGAATTCTAAAAAAGGCAATACTCTTACTCATCTTCATCTCTTCTTGTGACTGACGAGCATCTAAACAGAAAAATGTATTGCTATAACTTTGAGCATGTTTTAGGCTATCTCAGCATACATTTGCTGAAAACAGGACAAAGTGGAGAAGACCACGGTCCTTTTTAAGACTGGCATATATTCACCAAAACCAGTATTTCTTAGTTGCTACTATAATCACAAAGAGAATGTTATTAACAAGTCTTTCTTTCTTTCTTTGTTTCTTACACAAAACACTTATTGGTTCCAAAAAAAGAACTGTGTTACAGGACTGTAGTAGTAATGTATTCTGTCCTTCAGTGTAAAAGGAAGCTTGTCCTATATCCGAGGAGGAGCAATTTAACTGTGGGTTAAGGTACAATGAGGAAAAATTTTGATTTGGAAAAATCTGTTATTTAAAAACCCAAGATTTCAAATTTTAAAGCAGTGCTTGTTTGCAACTGTGCTTGCCACTGAAGATCTGTTTCCAGCTGCACACGTGTACAAAGTTAACCCAATTTCAAGCTAGATCAGAGAGTCTATAGACTCTCTGGATTAAACTATAATTAATGGACTGGTACAAGTGGCACTGAAGTATCTTTCCACTTGTTCTGATTTTGTTTGGTTTGGTCATGGCTCTTAGGCCAAGACAAGGCCATGACAAGGCATCACCTTGGTCAGGAAAATGAGGGTTGTACAACCAGTTTTTTCATGTCCCACTAGGATGGTGGAGTTTCCTTGGGAAAATATCAGTATAGAACTTCACAATTTTTTTTTTTTTTTTAATTCATGTCTGACTTTTTTTCAGTTAGTATCTGGGTCTCTCATTCAAAGTACTGTCCCCTTTTACTAGTATGTTGTGTCTGATGCAATGGCAGAGCTATAGAGGCATAAGAAAATAATGACCTTGTCTGCAGGGAGCTAGCATGAATCCTTTGCACTGCTGGAAACAGTACCAGTGTGATGTTGGTTTTCTGCGTGGCAAGAGCTGGGATTCCACTGTAAATAAGTTGACACAGAGTTTCTGTGTTGAGTTGCATCCAAGCTATAGATGATAACACATCTACTGACAAAAAAGAACTAGTATATATAATCTCATATATTACAGATCTCTATAGAGCTGAACACAGAACAGACTTATCGTCCTCTACTTTTGACCATTCTGTGTTGGTGTCATATGGCAAAAAGCGGAGTGCAGTACACTGAGTCACCTACTCCCATCTCTGCAAAGTGCAAGGCAAGGCACACGCATCCCACAGAAAAATGTACCATCATTATGTATTTTCTAGTAGCTGAATTCAAAATCTTCCCAAGTTGGCCATTTCAATCACCTTTTCAACCAAGTTACCAGCAATATCACCCTAATTCCCCATTAATCACTGTTGGGCATGCTGATAAAAAATGACCTGGGCCAATTTGCAACTCCTGTGCTCTGTATGTAAATAAAAATGAAAATTTATTTACAATTCAGACCTGCTACAAGGAGTTCCATAAATCAATATGACAGACCAAGCTCTGAAGTATTTAAATGGCTCAGAATCAGACACTGAATTTGTCTTGGTGTACCCAAATATCAGATTTTGCTGTAGGCTGTCAGATTCACAGGAAAAGTGCATGTTGCAAGATTGTGCCTACTTTTTTGATATGAACCCCCTATTTTTCAAGAAATTAGGTGATACTGACCCTACAAGAATGTAATTCTTCAAGTACACATGACTCTACAGAAACAATAATTACAGAAGAGATTTGGAGGAAAGTTTTCTCTTCAGATGTTTGACTTCTGAACAACTTCAGAGTTGTATGAAGACCCTAGGATAACATGCACTAAAGCCTGTGGGGAAATTCTGTTTCTTTTATCTGGTTCCTTCTGCAGCTTCATTAACTTATCCAGAGTGGCAGGGGATATGGTTAGGTTCAGAATTCAAGCCAGTAGTTTTACTGCTGATAGGTCCATCAGGAAAGGGTAAGTAGGCAACTTTTATATGACTCCAGAAACAAGTTTGAAACCAGTGGGCTGAATTAGACATGGTCAACATGTGACATAAAGGCTGTTTATACATGACCTTCCTTCATGAAGCAAATTCAGAGAAATAAACTGTACAATCTTTTCAGCCCTGTCCCAGTCCCTGTTCTGAGAGCACCAATATTTGGCATGCAGAAATTCCCCTGATACTGTTTCAGAGAAAATTCCCCAGGCTCTTTCTGGAGAATGAAACTGGATTTTGACAACTTCATTTACAAAAAATATTAAATGAAAGAAAAGTGCTTTCCACTACAAATGAAGTGTGATTCATATCTGAAATAATACGGAAGTGGGCTGTTTCTCAATATAAAACCATGATAAAGCCAACTCCTCATCCAAATTCTCTCCGGTGAATTTTGTATTACAGATGATGCAGAATTATATGTGAAAATCCACAGCTTGATTTTTCCAGTCAGACTAAGCCTCTCTCAGTGGGCTCATCCCTCCTTGTGCTGCTCTCTGATGGTTTAATTCCTTTGCAGCAGAAACCCACTGTGTTGCCTGCTAATGCAGAATCACAGGCAGGTCCCAAGCAAGGGAATGAAGGCAGCTTGTGACAGATTTCCCCAAGAATGAGATCAATAGGTATATCCATTCCTCACTTCCTCTTCTTTGCCCTCACAGTCCTGCCTGCAAAACCTGTTGCATAGATTTGAGTTTAAAGGGATTATGTTCACAGAGGCCACAGGATGTCCAGTGAAGAGGTCTTGCCACCTCACAGTGTTTCTGCTCCATGTCCCTCTCACCTTCCTGTGGGCCCGGGGAAGCATGGGAGTGATTCCAGGAATAAAATTCCTGCCCAACTGAAGTCAAATGGAAATTTATTGACTGTAACAGGGGCAGGATTTCATTCCACATTGTCATCTAAAAATAAAGTCTGGCAGTAAGAACAGTGACTTAAATGACAGCAACGATATAGGAACAGTACAGAAAAGATTAAAACCTAAGTACAAATCAGCTTTAGCACTGAACTCACAACTGGAAGAAAATGAATGCAAATTTGTAATTAATTGGTTAAAGAGTGAAATCACTTTTCCTAAAAAAAAAAAATAATTATCTCCACTACTTTGACAATGACCCAGTAATTTATTTAAGGACTTGTACTGCTGTCAGAACTGTATCATTTTCAGGACAGAACATCTGTTGTTGGTAGATGGGCTAGGAATGTCAAATATGATCTAAAATTTATTTTCCAAATACAATTCACATTTTACATCCCATGAGAAGTGCTCTTCACCTTTATGAGCTTTATTCTTGGCTCAGAAAAATGGACCTGGTTTATGTTGTTTGATTTTGTTTGGGTTTTTTTGGGGGGCAGGGAGAGTTGTTTGCCTTTTTTTAAGAAGAGTGGAGAGAACATGCCTGAATGTGCTTTTCAAAGAGAATGATAAGATTTTCCTTGGAAGTATTCCAAGTATTTTTGTGTTTTTCCTGAATTACCATTTTATTCATAGATCGTCAACACCCTCCAGTCTTTAATCCAACAAAAGCATCCCATACATTAACAAAACTGATTTGGATGTATTTGTTTGAATTTTTTTTCTTCCACTTTTGGAATCTAGAACATAAAACCTCCCATTTTTAATTTATCTCTTTGGTTTGTAGCATTGCTTTATATGGCCTGAGGCACTGTCAAAGATAGCAAATCAATGCCACTGGGTTTCAGTTGTACTCTTCTGGGTGTAAACTGAATAACAAGCATAGACCAAGTAGATAAAGGTAGAGTTCCTAATGGAAATGCTTCTTCATGAGTCCAAGGATGACAAGTTGTATGGTAGCTAACATGCTTCGTTTCACAACCTTCAGAATGCAATTGCAGAATTTCTCACAGACAGTTTTACCCATGAAGGCCAGGACACTGCATCAACATGTACCCATGAAAGAAGATGTTGCCATTTCCAAAATCCAGCAAACACTAACTGGCACTTGAAAAGGAACCTTTTTTAACTGAAAAGCGTTTGGGCTGGCAACTTGATTATGTGGTACATCCTCTTTATATGTGTGTAGTATACAGAAACAGAAATATCAAAGAAAATTTTTGCAGAAACTTAGGATAATTTCCAAAAGGGTAAGCCAATATAAATGGTGGTAATTTACTCCTCAATAAGGGTAAAAGCAACAGTGAGATCAGTGTAACACTTATGGCTTCGTCTTGAGGAAGTTGTGGCCACAGTGCATATACTCATCTTCTGCAGGGGGATGACACTCATTGCAAGATTAATTTTGGTTTTAGTGAGATTTTCTTCTCACTATTCTTCACAGAGCATTTTCTACTGCAGGAGATGTGGTTTCTTTACTAACCACCTACTTGCTGGCCAGAGAATTTATGTATTACTCTGTAAACAAATGTCCTTGCATATAATCTCTAGATTATCAAATGACAACTTCTTTTTCTTTATTTTATCTTTTTAAGAGAAAACTAAGCAGTGAATTAAATAAGCTCTGAAGTAACCTTTTATGATAGTTTAAGGACAAAAAATACAGTTTGCTGTATTTTACCTTTAGCACATTTAAACAATCTCTTCTTTTTTTTTTTTTTTTTTTTTTAATTGTACCTTCAGAAACATGAGGAAAGATTTGGTTTAAAAATAAGGAAGGTGAAAAACTGGATGTAGCCTCTTTAACAGAATGTACCACAGTTCTTCTGTTTGCTGTGTTGACTTTGTTGTTTATAATGCATTGCGTGAGCACATTCACCATGTACCGAAGTGTGTGTTTGTGTGTATGGGGTGGGGGTAGAGGGAAATCTTTTTATGGAAAAAAAAGTTGTGAACATAAACTATGAAGCAACATCTAATGAAAAGTTTCTTTTTAAGTGCAATATATTTATTTCTGCTAGAAATATAATATCAACATTATGTAATATTTGAAGCATTAAATGTTATTTGTAAACAGCTTAAAATTATATATATATCACAAAAACTGTACAGAAGTGCAAATGTGTGGATATTCAGTTTCTTTCATTAAAATATTGGGTGTTTTGATATATCATTCTTATTTAGCCAAATCTTTCTGCTTCTGTTTTTTTTCCTCTAACCAAGTTGTTCAGGGCAGTGGAACCAGTCTCAGATATTTCTGAGAGTACACAAAATTTGTTAGGGCTGCTTATCTACAAAAGGTGGTCTAAGTCCTGGATTCATATGGAGTGATAGTTGTACTGTAGTTAAATACAATTGTAGTTTGCATGGAGTTACACAAATTATTTCTTTTTCAAAATGCTTTGCAATCACATTTATAAAAATTCCTGGGTTTGCCAGCAGAACCCAAATAAATGGCTGAAATATGGGGCTCTCAGGGTCCCCAGGATACTAAATACAGACCTAGGAAACACAGTATAAGAAGAGAGTGGAATTAGGTCTGTTAAGTCAGGAGAAGTGAAGAATGTAAAGAAGTGAGGAGTAAATTCCTCTCCATAAGTGCTGCAGGCTTTTTATTTAAAAGGATTTTATTTCAATTATAATAGCATATATTGAAGCAGGAGAAAGTTACCTGAGACTCTATCTAAGTTACTCAAAGAGGAAAGATAGTGAGTACAGGATTACCTAGAGGTGTAGCAATACCTATTCATTCAAGGTCTTTTAGAACAGGTTGAACATGGACTACTCAAGAATGATGTGATTAAAGCTAATCTTGCCCTAGGACAATCAAATGATCTCTTGACATGTTTCTAATCTTCCCACAAGAGCCATCCCTTAAAGCAGCTTCTGACAAAATCCTCATGTTGCTCCAAAAGTTTTCGTTATGCACCCATAGTTTAGCTTGTCCCTAAATTGAGATCAGCTGCTGGGTCTTTTGCAACTAGGTCACAAGATCCCTGGTTTGCAAAGAAGCTCAGTGGGATGGAAGAGCTGTGAGCTTCCAAGGAACAGTAGCAGCAAGATCGTCTTGGTTTGTGAATGTAAGCAAGGAGATAACAGCCTCAGGTAATTCAAATCTACCCTGAACTATGCTAAATTGTAACCATGCATTAATGCATCTCATTAACATTTGGCATGTATGAAAATTAGGATAGATCGCTGAGTTGGTAACTCCGTATGATGCCTTTTGTCTCTGTATTATATTTTTATGGCATC
Organism: Promerops cafer; assembly: GCA_013398275.1. Classification (NCBI taxonomy): domain Eukaryota; kingdom Metazoa; phylum Chordata; class Aves; order Passeriformes; family Nectariniidae; genus Promerops; species Promerops cafer. The sequence goes on from VZSE01015151.1 coordinate 974,700, forward strand.
TTGGTAGCAAAACACCTGCATTCTCTCATGGATATTCAACGCTGTGAAAGTCTTTTGCTTAACCTCAGGCTAAGGGGGCTTTCTTGATTACAAGTAACACCAAGCACATGCATTGGCACTTTCCTGAATCAGAACTATTGGCTGTACACTGGTTCAAGATATAGTTATGCCAATGGTCCCATTGAAACCAGCAGGCTTGCTTGTGCAAAGTGAAATCAGTGCTTAAGCATTGCAGTGGCTCTGCAACAGCAAAACTCCTCGTGCTTTGCAGAATCAAGACCTTTGGGAACAAGTTGTCTGTGCAACAAGCACCTCTATAATTGGAGCCTTTATTTGCTATTTTCCAAAGAGAACCCAGGAGATTAAACAAAATGAAGATTTTGAACTGTGTCCCGGTAGGGTTACTTTGAAGAGACTGATGAGTAGTCCTGACAGCTGTAGGTTACCTTGTGTATCACATTTAGAAAACAGGTTTATATCCAACTTATCTATCTTGGAGATAAGCAGTGCAGAAAACCAATTATTTGAAGAATGCTATTTTCTAAACTTCCTGTGCCAGAGCACAATGAATGCACAACTTAATGGTATACTTGAAATACAGAGCAATAAACAGTACTTTGAATCACGATCAATTCAAATAAAATATTTAGATTATACACCAATGGTTCAATATATAAAAACTAACAATAATCACTAAGAATAACTCTAAAAATTAAACTGCCAGTGGTCTAATGTTCAAGATCTTTATTAGTCATTGATATCAGGGTTGGTCAGTGGGGCTCTAGGGACCTTTGCAGACAGTACAAAACCTGGTCCTTGTTCTCCAGAGTAATAACCAGAGAGACCAAGAAAAATCTATGGGGATGCCTACCAGAAAAGTTGGACAGAGAGGTTTTTATGAAGAGTAGGATAATAATTTCTCCCAATGCACAGGGTATTAGATATATCACCACTGTAACATTCTTAGCTCTGTTAATATAAAATATAATTTGACAGGCAGTCACGTCAAAATCCAGTATTTTTAAGGCTTTCTAGGATGGAAAATAGGTCTATTGCGGGAACTGCATTGACTAACTAATTTGATAAATTAAAATCAAGCAACCATTCTCAAGCAACAATTTTTGCCTCTTGGTTGACTTTGAATTGTTTTAACTCCCATTGTGAAGCCTACCAGGAATATATGCAGTAATTTTGAGTGAGTTTAGGGTGTTGTGTCCTAGAGAATCTCCTGGGTCTGAGTCATGTTTTCACAAACTCCATGAGTACCCTCTTTGAAGGTCTGTGTTCTCCTGTGTTTGAGGAAGGGTAGTTGCAGAAATGGTTGTGAGCTGAGTGGTTGCCCTTCAGATATGTAAGGGGCATTCAGCTAGCTCTTTGTCTGCTTAAATTACCAACAATTGCAGAATAGCTCAAAGGGTAAGATGAATTAAAAAAGGGAAAATGCTTGCAACTGAATCTGTAATTGATGATATTTAGAACAAATAATCCCCCAAAGGTGGAGGTGATAACAGTCCCTTGAACAGCTGTGGCTTTTCGCTCTTTAGATGCTTAACTTTGGTCAGCTGGTCTGAGAGACTCAGAAGAAACAAAGTACATACCAAAAAATCTGTGTCTGTCACCTCAGTCAGAAGTCTGTTATCTGCACTTTCAAAGGCAATGCATTCATATGTCTTTGTCACCCCAAACTAGAATGATTTTTGTGCTTTTTACCTGGGTATCTGTCTTAAGGCATTTTAAATGATATGAAAGGAAGTAGATGGAATTGGTGAAGTTCACGATGTCTTTACTTCTAGTCTGCCCTGTCTTCCAGTCAGCTTCTAGCGACAATGCATACATAATTTTAAGTACTAAATAATTTAGGTATTTGGTGTCATCAGAAACCACCCTCTCTTTGAGTTCTCACAGAGATGGAGTAAACTGTGATGCTTAAACTGGTAGTCTGTGCTTAATAGGGGTCACTGAAATTAGACTGCTTTTAATCAGGGGGTTTTCTATTGAAAATCCCACATGATTTTCTGAAACAGGAACTCTGTGGTCTTCACTGGTCTTCACTCTGGTGTAAAAGTCGAGTGTGGGAGAGAGCAGTTTCTGTTTATCTTAAAGACATGGTTGATATATAATCACAAATCAATTATTATTTCTTCCCGTGCTCTCTCATGGATTGATCCCAAGGCAGCCAAAGGAGGAATTACTTTTTATCTTGATGCAAATTGTTGGCTGTAAGATTTGCATTGATAATATCTGAACATGCACCAAGGGCTTTGGAGTGGCAGGTTTCAATTATCTTCCCTCTGAATGTCATAGCTTTCAGACTTGAGACACCAGTCATACTACTCATCTCCAATGATATTACAAATAAGTTAGTAGTACTCAGGGGATTTATCAGCATGACTTTATTTAATCTCTCCATTTTCAGTTAACATAGTCACCTCAAACAGTGCATTTCCAGAGGATTATTAGATTGTTTCAGATGGTTAAAGACTTTGGCCTTCCTTGCTCCTTCATTTTACAATGCACTAGGAATCTTGTGTGTTTTTGACTGAACATATAAAAGCCTAACACTCGTGCCCCCATAATTTCCTTTACAAGGCTTTAAACACTTCTGAGTTTTTCTTAAATGAATTAGTATGTGTTGTAGAGCCTATCTAGCACTTAAGACAACTTGGCATGGTTTCCAGTAGTTCTGGATGGACAACTACTTGTGTTTTCAGTCACAGAACATGTTTTCCTTCCTGTATACCTGATGAAGGAAAAGACTAACGAGGAATATTACAGGCTGAGATTTTAAAGCCATTACAAAGGTAGATGGCACAGCTCACACTAATTTTAGCAAAACTCGTGTTTCTGAGTCCTGTTCAGAAAGTCTATAGTGTTTGTTATTTTAAAAGGTTTGTTTTTTTTCAGAGACCAGCCTAAACATTTTAACATTTGTTCCTGAATTATTTTAAAGCCTCTTTTGCTTCATGCCATAATACCATGCCTTTGTTCTTCTGTTCTTTCAACCTTGGCCAAACTGTTAGAGAACACATGGATACTTCTTTTTCGTTTGCTAAGTCAATAATAAGAGAACTCATGTGAGCTGAAGAGGTTAATTTACTTTTTTCTTTCTTTGTGGAGTTTTGGATGTGTTTGGTTTTGGTTTTTTTTTTTTTTTGTTTTGTTTTGTTTTGTTTTGTTTTGTGGATCCTATGCTTCAGAGCTTAGTTCTTTTTTGCTGCTTATAGAAGAATAGTCTATATATTTGTCTCAAAGGCAGAGTTGCCATCATGACAATATACACAAAACTGAATTTTGCTGTCCAAAATTTGAGGGATGGGCTCGAGCTGTCTTGACATAAAAGAAATCAGAATATAAAATAACATGGAGAAGCATCAGATCAGCATGGTTTTACCACTGCCAGGAACTCCCACCCTGCTCCTGAGCAGCTGCTGCCATTCTGCATGCAAAATTTCCCCAACAGCAAAAGCAAAATGTTTTTCTCTTCAGGGCTTCGGTATAGGCAGCAAAGCAGGCATCAGGTTTGGGACTGGTTTGTCCCCTTCTTGCCCACAAACATATAAACACGCAGAGTATTTGATGCTGAGGAAGCTCTTCGTCAGCTTGAGCCTAGAACTGCTCAAGGCTGTGGATTTCCCGAGTGATGTACAAGTCTCTCTTTCACACACACAAAAACTTATGGCTTAGAATATTTTTAACACTTGTATTATTCTGGAAATGTGAATCCACAGTGCAGCTGCGATGAGATGGACATTTTCACCAGAAAGGACACACTGGAAAATCCAGAAAGATGTAAATAGCAACTGTCCGGATGCAACAGTAGAAATAAATTGGAAGCTGATCTTAAGATCCAAGTGGGTATTTAGAGTTAGTGTAAATAGAAATACCAAATTAAGCAAATAACATGTAATTTTGAGATGAATTGCCCTATGTGCCAAGCACAAAACTTTGCACTGACTGATGACATGAGAATAGGGCAGACATTTTAAAACCTAAAATCACATGAGAAATTGCAAACCACAAAAAAGAATACTAAAAGTCACACGTGCAATGTGACCGTAAACAAAACTGTACTATGGTTAAAGACAACTCTAGCTTAGAAAGAAGGAAACTGGTTCCTTCACGGAACCTGAAGGAAAACCAGATCATACATCCAAATTTCAGCTATTCCAGATTCTAACTGAAAAAAAAATTAAAAAGCACCAGTGTAAGCATGCCTAAACACAGGAAATATGAATGCTTATTCTAATTTTTGTGCTAGGATACACTGCTAATTCCCTGTTTACTGGTTTGGTTCTGGAGTATGTCCACATACAATAAGTTGCTCAACTGTGGCTTAAACCAGTTATCCAAACACACAAAGACAACAAATGCGACGGCAGTAATGGATTTCTGCTTTATCTGGGATTCATGGCAAGTGCTGAACATGCATCCAGATGGAGAAATTATTTAGAGAAGACAAAAAAGACCCCAGAAAAGGAAACAGAGAACTGTGTATCATCTTCATTTAACTAATGAAAGCCATAAGAATTAATAAGTGCACCAATCCGTTGGAATAAAATTGAGAAAAGAAAGAGAGGTCTGCAAAATTTCCCCCACCATTGAATATGACATAAATACTTTTAAAATGAACAATGACTTCATTTCTGTTTCTCTCCACACTTCACTGATGTTGAATTAACCAATGCCTTAAAATAGATTTCTCCATGTGAAGTCACTTCAAAAATTAGCTTTAGAATGAAATGTTTCAAGCTAGTGAGGAAATCACAAGTTAAAAAAAAAAAAAAAAAAAGAAAGCCTTTGCAAAAATGTTACGTGATGATCTGCACTTTTGCTAGTAAAGAGAACAGTGATTCCTAAACATGAAAAAGTTCAGGCATAAACCTGGTTCTATAGGTACTGTGCATCTCTGTGATGGAAAGGACCATAGCAGTGTTCATTCAACACAAGTGTGGTTTCAACTATTTTAACTGGATTTCCTTATTTGTATATACAAGACATTATAAACTAGTTGCTCTTCTTGCTCCACCCAGATCCACATGTATTGGATACCCACACGTAGAGCTAAAAGGTATAAGACTACTTTTAAATTTTAATATGAAATGGCTATCCCTCATAATCTAATTTTAAGACTAAAACATTTGAATTCAGTATTAGGGAAACCAATCTTTTCCTCTTCAAGGCATCCTCTGATTTTTCTTTGCTAATTTTACTGTGAATTTTGTGTTGTTTCACCTTCTGTTGACATTAAAAGCATGGACATGAGAAACAGAATTTCATGAGAACCTCATCTTCAATTAAAAAGAAAAAAGGCAGGAGGAAACGAAGGTGGAATTAATGTTTCAAAATTCAGGATACTAATAAATAAACCACCTTATAATTCTTGTTTGGACACTTTTCTTAATATTTTGGACTGGAAACAGAATAACTTTTGCTGTTGTTGCTATGTCAGAAAATAAATTTATTTCTTATAGAATTTATTCCAGTTGCATAACCAAAATAAACAGTAATGGCAAAGTGACTTTTCACTGTCACTCTTTACACAGCCTTTAGGACTCTAAAAAAAAAGGGCTTGTGGATGGTTTGTGGTTGGCTGATGAACTGGAAAAACAGGGGAAAACGAATTCAGAATCAAATGAAATGCAAAAATCAAATTTGGAAGAGTATAAAGGGCTGATTTAAATGAAGAACAAGAAGACCCATGCATTTTGGGTAAACGCACAATGTCGTATTCACTGAAAATATTAGACTGTCCTTCAGTTAATCATGACTCTTTGTTAACTTACTTATTTACATCAGTTTCAGCTGAAATACTAAAACACTTTACCACCTATCAAATAACTTTTTAATTTCAACTTCTGATATAGTTCCCTCTTTTTATTTCCAGCTGAAAATCATTTGGTCTGAATTAGAAGCTCATTTCCGCTTCCAGGAACCAGATCTTTCTTTTGACGAGCGCACTTATCACTGAACTTCTTGGCCATGTGGGGTCCTAAGACACTCCTTCACGTGACTATCTAATCTACTGTATTATTCACTACCACTCCATCATAGCTTTAATTGTTAGATGGAAAAACAAAAAAAGAAAAAAAAAATGGAGGGCAGTCACCGTCATGATTTCTTGTCAGGCATCAGTGAGTTTCAGTGAGTTTCTCACCCGTGCCCTAACACTCAGCCTACTCTGAAGGTACACAGACACAGGAACTTTTCTGTTTGTTTGTTCCTAATGGAAAACTAATGGTCTTCGGGTTACACACCTGTGAGGCAGGGGCCACCCGGACGAGCAGCACGGCCCGGGCCGCGGAGGAGAGCGCACCGCGCGTCCCGCGGGCGCCCTGTGCCCTCTGCCGGCGGCAGCTCCGGGAGAAGGCAGGCGGGAGAGTAAAGAGCGACAGGGGAACACCAGAAGTAAGAAAAAGAGGGATTTGTGTACGTAACATTTTCCATGCGCCCCACATTGCCTAAATTCCCTCTGCTCTCCCCGCCCCTCCTGTGACCTCGAGCCCCTGTAACACAGCGGTAACTCAATTCTTTGCCCAGGAACCTCTTCTGCCACTGCTGCACAATTTCACTGGAATGCCTCAGACATCTTCCAGGCAGCAATATCTCTTTTTCATCCCCATACACAATATGTAACACAGTCTGCCTCGGGTATGTTTTCCCAGATTTTCTACCAGGTCCTCAGGTGCAAAATTCACATGGTGAGTGAAAGCGTGCTGGCCTGCATCGGATATCTATTTATGTTTCTGAAGTAGATTAGGCTTTTTCCTGGTTTGTTTTTATCTCACTAGTTTTGTTTGTTTGTTTTCTACTTACTGGTTGGATGGCATCCAAGCAAGCCATAAATGTCTTTTTGGATTATGAATGGTAAGACATAATTTTTTTTACTCTCTTATTTTAAGCAAATATTACTGTTGTCTGCCATAAATGAGCCTGAACAAGAGAAAAGAATTAGCTTGTATCCACATGTACTACTTCTAATTTCTTCCAGGTAGACAAAACAAGTATTTTGCTCTGTATCTTAACAAAGAAGTAATCTTTAAATACTTTTGGAACATGCACTCAACACCATACCAGGCAGTAAATACACAGCCTGATTTTCATTTACACAAAAGCCAATTTACAAAGCTCAGGAAGCCTTGCAAGGATTAAAGCAGATGTCTGCACCCACTTAGAGCTTTCTTTCCACACCAGAGTTGTGTAACTGAATAGTTGCTCAGGACTTGCTGCTGCTGAACCGGGTAAGCGTGCCACACCTAACACCTTACTCAGGGCAAAACTATGTAGATTGCATGTTTGCATAAAGATGAATATATTTTCTTTTGTGGCAATCGTTTTCATACATTTGCAGCCCTTCACTTCGGGTCTCAGAAAGCATGCTGACAGTCTCAGCACTTTGCCCCCTTTTCTTTCCACTGATCGTGTTGATCTACACTGTCATTAATACAGAGGCCATCAAATTACAAAGCCACACCCCACCATTTTAAAGTGTAATGTTGAATTAAGTTGAAACTGGCTATATAGTAAAAAATCATTTCATATAATTAGACAAATTCATATATGCATATCCAAACATCTTTTTCTGTAGGAAACTGAGTAAAAATCATGAGCATAAGGACTTATTTTCTTCTTTAATCTCCATGATTTTGGATTTTGTATTCAAGTGGACACAATGAAAGAAGTGGAATCACACACTGGAAAGGATGAATACAGTCTCTGCAAAAGGACCAGGTTGTCTCAGCTGAACTCCCTAGTGCAATAGGAATAATTCTCTTTTAGTGGAAATGCTGAAGTCCAAACCATGTGTCTGCCATAGCCCTGCCATCTCTGAGGAGTAAAGACATACAGTCTTGAGATTGAATTCCTCCTTCTTCTTCCAAGCCATATTTGGAGAGCTTTTTAGAAACAGGAGGGCTAAACCCCAGGAAAAAAAAAAAATCCAACTCCATTAGTGCTAAAATTACAGGGACTTTAAGACAAGGATAGGGCAACTCCAAAGAGTAGAGCAGAGATAGGACAGGAGCCTGACAGTGTTTATTAAGGATCTTATAACAGGAGAAATGTAAGAAAAACTTGAAGGTGCAGTTGCAATCTTTCTTTTTGCAAGGTGGGTGCAAACTTCTTTGCATTCTTTGGCTTTCCTTTTCTTCTTGCACAAGGGGTGCAGTTGCTCTTCTATGAAGTTTAACAAGGGCAAGTACCAAATTCTGCACCTGGGACAGGGCAACTCTGGTTGTGTGCACAGGGAATGAGAGGCTGGAGAGCAGCGCTGAGGAAAGGGACCTGGGGGTCCTGGCTGACAGTAAGTTGAACATGAGTCAGCAGTGCCCTGGCAGCCAGGAGGGCCAATCCTGTCCTGGGGGGCATCAGGGACAGCACCTCCACCCAAGCAAGGGACTCACTTTGAGTCCTGTGTGCAGTTTTGGGCACCAAAATATAAAAAAGACATGAAGCTGTTAGAGAGCATCCGAAGGAGAGCAATGAGGATGGTGAGAGGCCTTGAGGGGAAGCTGTATGGGAAGCAGCTGAGGTCACTTGGTCTGTTCAGCCTGGAGAAGACTGAGGGGAGACCTCACTGCAGCCTGCAACTTCCTTGTGAGAGGAAAAGGAGCAGCAGACACTGATCTCCTCACTCTCATAACCAGTGACAGGACTTGAGGAAACATCATGAAGCTGAGTCAGGGGAGATTTAGATTGGATATCAGGAAAAGGCTGCTCACCCAGAGGGGGGCTGGGCACTGGAACAGGCTCCCCAGGGAAGTGGTCACAGCACCAAGCCTTGTCTGATTTCAAGAAGTGTTTGGACAATGCTCTCAGGCACATGGTGTGATTCTCAGGGTGTCCTGTGCAGGGCCAGGAGTTGGACTCAATGATCCTGATGGGGCCCTTCCAACACAGCATTTTCTATCCTTCTAAGATGCTAATTCAAGTAGTAGTGACAATGAAAAGCAAGGACCAGAAACAGGCTCTTCACAAGACCTTTGGGACTTATTTGTGGAAATCCCGAGTAGGAAGAAACCTCGAGTCAGTTCAAAAGAAGACAGCAGCAAAAATCCATCACAGAAGAGACAGACAGACCCACTCTTGAATGAGGGCAATAGAGTGGATATTATTCCATGAGAAAGCAACATTTATTGTATCCTGGGGTAGAGAAGGTACATACAAGGATGCCTTCTCAATCTCTTGAATTACATAAGAAATTTAACCATGGCTGACTGGCTTTTACATGTCCCTGGGAGTGTGATATTTCACGGTCTCTGACGTACTATAAGCAGCAGGTCAGGGGATGCAGGTTCCAGAGCCAAGATTCACTTCAGTATTTAGATTTTTTTTTCTACCTGTAGCACTCCTTTAAAAACATATGAAACACTGAAAAGCATAGAATCTTTGTTGGAGTTACACCTCTGTTTCCCTTGCAATTTAAAGTTATTTTCTAGTATGACCTTTCTTTCCTCTTTCCTTCTTTGTCCTCTGACTTTTCATTTTCTCCCTCATTTACTGACTACTCCTCTCCATTCTCATTCCACATACCCATCCCCTATTCTCAATGCTACTAATAAATTATTGTCACAGCTCTCTTCCTTCCTTGTTATCACCTCATTTTAGACCATCCACTGTACTTACAAAGTAGATCTGTGGCAGACCCAGTAGTGAAACTTGTGTGCCTCTTTAAGACCCGGGCTAGTTTCCAACTGCAAACTCAGCATTACCTCTTCCTTCTTTTCTTCTTCTGCTCTCCCACCTCGACAGAAAGGCCCAAGCAAATATTACAGGTTTGTCCCTGCTCTTCTGCATCCAGAGTTCTTTCTCTTTTCTTACTTGTTTTTTTTTTCTTCTTTTTCAGGTATTGGCAAAATTTGAAAGTGTTGCTGATGTAGTTCACTGCTGAAGACTGATAATCTCCAAGTTACATAGAGCCTTTATGATAAACAGCATGGCACCTCAGGGTAAAAGTAGCATTTTCCTCAGTGTATTAGGAGCTGGGTGGTCTCCAGCTCAAAGCTGGGTCAGGGGATACTTGGGATGAATTTTTTTCATAAATACTCACTGAGGGATTAGCCAGTATATAATAATAATAGGTAGGGCAGGAAGGGGTCTTCTGAGATCATCTCCTTGACTCAAGCCAAGATCAGTTTATAATTAAACCACCTCTGGAAGATGTTTATCTTTTTTGTTTTTAAGAGACCCCAACAATGGAGACTCCATAGGCCCTTTAAAGATTCTGATGCTTAACTATTCTTTCTTTAGAAATTGGCCCTAATAACTAACCTGACCCAGACTGAAATTTTAGCCCTTCACTCCTTATCCAGTGCTTCTGTCACTTCTTGTAGCAACCTTTTGCCTATTTGAAAACTGATATTACATTCCCTCTGATTACTCTTCTCCAGGCTACTTTTTACATCTTCCTTGTGTAGACTTCAAGTGTGTTTTCTGCTGTGTGTATGTGCTTGGTGGGGTGGGAAATCTGCTTTGCAACTACCATGCCTGATGTAAAATAAGGATGACAGCAAGGGATAAAGGAGATTAGGAAAAGTCCCTGTCTTTCAGTGGGTCTGCATGTTTCCTGAAGTGCAGTGTTCACGATCAGACACATTCCTTTAGCTGAGATCTCCCAGTACTAACTAAAGTTAATAGATGACTGCAAAGTAAGACTGTCATCATTTATTTTGTATTCTTTTTTCTGCAGTTTTTCTAACAATGCTGGCAATAAGGCTTATAATGACAGCTGAAATGTGGAGGTTCCATGCTGCCTGTAAAGTGTAGTTCCACATATGCTATGCAAACATGAAACTACTTTAAACCTGGTACAGGCAGTTTGTGACTTGTTAGCGGGCACCGAAGCTCTTCCTGTTCGAAAGGCAGATAGAATTTTTCCAAGTACCACCTCAATAGATGGGAAAGTTTTCTCTAAAGAAAAAGTACCTTTTAAAACTTTATCATGTTTTTCTTACAGCCATTCTGCATTCTGCTCTTTGACATACTTTTCTCCTTCCATTAAGTGGCAACTTCAAAAGCATCCTTCCCATGAAGTATTTCTTCAGCAAAACCCAGGACTACTAGTGGGCCACAGTTTCCTTGCAATGCAGCCCTGGGAGTCATTCTGGACCTACAGCTCTACTCAATGAAATTCTGTGTGACTTTATGACATGACAGCTGCATGGGAGAAATGGCTAAGGACAAGTCTGTCTTGTGAAATATGCCTTCCATGCCCAGAAAGTGCAGGATTTTTAGTATTTTATAGATGCTTTTTATATATACATGCATGCAAACACATACACTTGTATGTGCACACTTCAAAGTGCATTGTTTAGTGAATTCTCCTCATTTTGCTGTGGGGCTAGCAGGAGAAAATTAATGTCATCCTATATTCAGGCTTCAGTCCATCATCAATATATACCTTGATATATATCATCATTGGAATCTCTCCGGAAGAGAAATCCTCTGAACTCCCACGTGTCATGCTACAAGATCCCTTACTGGGAAACAAGTTGTAGCACATTGAGGAACTGGAGTGGCTGCACCTGCCTTGTGAAATAATAAGTCAGCTGCTGCTGTCTGAGCATAACAAGTTGTAAAAGGAAATTGAGAATATGAAACAAACAGTATATTTTAGAAGGAGTTTTTTCCCTCCCCTCACATAATCTCTTCAGTGCTGACAGCTGCATGCTTCCTGAGAAGTGGGTGAGGCTAGAGATTTTTGTTGCCTATAGATACCTCTTTTGAATTGTTTTTGGTAACATCAAAAGTAAGTAGAATTTTCTAATGGTAGGGATGGAATGGGCAGAGCAGTCCATGCCTTGTGTAAATGTAAATGAGGTTTTTGGGGTGAGAGAGAGAGTGCCACGAAGGGTCTGTGGTTACTTGTGAGCAATGGCTGGTGGGAGAGTAGGAATGGTCCCAGGCTCTCTCACAGGACAGTCTGTGGTGCTCCAGGCGGCACTCACAGGGAAGTGAAACTACCTACATTGCCACACACCACTCATGGAGAGAGTGAAGGCAGACACAAATTGAAGAGGAGCTTGTAAAGAACACCTCTGTATGTAACAGGTAATTTGTATCTGCAGAGCTGGAATGATCACCTGGAGCAATACAAATCTGTGGCAGAGGTATTTACAATTTGTACTTGAAACACAGGCCTGATACTTCTTACTTTGCATGTATCTCCAAGTGCTTCCTTATGTAGCCTTACTCAACATTTACAAGTCAGGTGTGATTCAAGATCTGCATAGATCAGTGGTTTAATTTAAATTATCAGCAACTCTGACAAAGCAGCATTAGAGTCAGCAAGAAACAATAATGACCCAGCCAATCTGTTTTCTTTCAATCAATCAACCAACCCCAGACTTGGCCTACCAGCCTAGATGAAAGAGTATATTGAAACACAGATGAATGTGTTATTTCACCTGCTGTTGTTTTTGATTACGATGATGCAGCAGCCGAGAGGATGCATTGGACAGTAGAGGGCACTGTGACCTCAAAAATAAGCTTCAAACTGGGCTGTAATTGAGCCTTTTTGCGAGCACAGCTGATCAGACACAAATGCCCTATTCCAAACGAAAAAGAGCTCTGTTTGTTTCTTGGTAGTTCTAGAGACTAGAGAAATAATGTCAAAAAGCAAAGAAGGGTTGGACTTAGAGATAGTATAAAGGTATGATCACTACAAATTTCCACAGGAACAAAAGGAAAAAAAAAGGAAGAATTCCATCAAGATGCTTGACACTGTGGCACATCTTAATGTTTTGTGAACACAGTCTTTAAAGCCTGAATTGCATGCTATTCTTAGCGAAGTTTAAGAATGTATAATGAAGTATTTAGGATCATGCTCTGAGACAGACTGTCAAAAAGTTGAAAAGGTGAGGAAGGAGATGAGAAGATGCAACTACTATTTTAAGTCACCAACAGAGACTCCAAGTACCATTTTCAAAATTTTTCTGTGTAAAATTTGTATCACATTTTTAGTTTTGTACGGGTATAGATTAATGGGTTTGTAGCCTCAGTATCTTTTTTTTCCCTCTTCTTTATAAGGTATCTAGCAAAAAGACCAGATTTACCAAGAAAGGATGCCCTGCAGCCCTCAAAGTGTTAGTCACCTCAGTTTGTCATAAAGAACTCACCCTTTCTTAGTCATATACAGGAAGCAAACAGCATTCCCAAGCCACGACTTTGTTTGTCATTTAAGAGGTGTTTCTCGTGTAGGATTGTCTTGCCTTCAGTCTTGTCTGCCATGTTGTTCAGCTGGCCAGAGATACTTTCTATCACTGTCTTAATGTGCCTCTTCTCTACCTCCAGTAATCAGGGCAGCAAAGCACATTCTGGAATCCCCACCAAAATGAAAATCAGGTTAAGCAAAGTGTGAAACAGAAATAAACTTGCTAACATCTGAACGGGCAAGCTTAGGCCCTGCTGCTGTTTCTGATACAGCTGTTTGTATTTCACAGTGGCCCACAAGCTTCTCTTGCCAAAACAGATTTGCCAGTAAATCTCCACCAATGCAGATATGCTGACTTCAATATGGCAACATATTTCAAGAGCCCCACTGTCTCTCACATCTGGTCGCTCCACCAGTTGTTCACTGAAAAGCTATTCCATGAGCACTTCCAGATCATTCCTTTTCTCCTGTTTCTAAGTCCATTGCTGGCCTTCCTGTATTTCCACCGTAAGTGGTGTCTACATTCTGAATCTCACACAGCGAGCATCTGCCATGAAACATAGTAGTAGCTCAGCCCATGTTCATATGGTCCTGTTCTGTTGTTATCACTTAGCTTCTGCTCGTCGCTGCAAGCTGTTTCCTCCGTGTTCTCTGATGCATCTTTTGGCAGCTGCTACTTAGAGACACAGCAGATAAACACTGACTCCATAAAAAATTAAGTAAAACAACCCTGGCTAGTAAATCAGGTTAGGAGAAGCCTGATCCCTCACTTCTGCTTGTAAATATTGAGTTCTGTGGTCCTCGGATAACTTACTCTATAATTTGCTCCTCCAAATAGAAGCATAATGAGATGCAGTTGCTGTGGCTGTGAATCATGGCATCTATGCCAAATTAGCATGACTACTCACAGTGGCCAAATGCCACGCAATGAGAATGTGGTGTGTACAGCAAGAGATTCTCATTTTGAAATCTGTAAGGAGATTATGTCGTGCAGAGGAGTTAAAAGTCCTCAGAACAGTGAAGAATTACAGAAACATTCCAGGCCTCAGTTGGGAGGAGATGATCACACTCCATGCCTTAGGAAGGGGCATTGCCAAATCTCTCCAGTCCGCTGCTCAGTAGGGCAAATGAACGCCTGTGCTGCTTCCATTGTTCTGTCTGCAGCAAGGAAAGAAGGGTAACAGGAAATACGTTAGAACTACCTAAAAGGTTCTCAGTGCATCCTAAATTTCTTTCCTGAAGTCACAGTATTTAGTTGTCCTTTCTTTTGAACTATTTTTTTTTTTTTTCAGAGCTGCAGGGAAGCACTTAAGGTAGCATGAATATATGGTACTAGAAACTGAAAGCAAAGAAATAAGAAAAACTCTGATGGAGACTAATTAGGTTTTCTGAGTCACTAATGTTCTTCAGTGTTATTCTGGCAGCAGGAAGTTTGAGACTTATAATCAACATTATAAAAACAAAGGAAGTAATTTCTGTGACAAAGATAGAAGGGCTTTCAGGACCTCTTATTCAAAATATGTGATTTTTTTGTTTCTTTTGTTGTTGTTGTTTCCTGGGTAGGCAAGCTAGGTAAATTGTTCTTATTTGTTTCTTGTAGAAACAAGGTTTTGCTTGTATGAGCAGTTAGCCATACAGACTCAGTTAATCCAGTTCCACATGGGTTTATATATATATAAAAGTTAAAATGCAACTGCAACTTTAAAACTGAGAGAAGATACATATGAGCAGACATGCAAGTAGAGATCACATTACTAATCTACTAGGAGCATACTTTCCCCTCCTCAGAATACAGGTAATGTGTGTTTAAAGGGGTTAGCTCAAGGGGGAATATTTGTATCCTGCAGAAAATTAACTGGTCCCACAAAGCTGTTAAATAGGACAAGGTACACACTGTAACAGTTTGCCACTGCATACTGCTGTTTTTGTTTTTCCCTAGCAAATCCCTCCATGTACAAACTCCAATGGCAATCCTGCACCTTTACTTCTGCCTTACGAGACTCCTTTGTCTTCTGCACTTATATTCAGCCTGGTCTTCACAAGAAGAGGTCCCAACTATTTCTGTTTTCATAAAGATCTTTCTGTAAGAAAGAATTTGTCTGCTCTGTGACTGAAGCTTAAGCAGTATAAATAATGAGTTAAGTCAGATATGGCCATATGGCGTGTGGCTCAAAATGCTCTAACATCCCAGTTAGTTACCTGAGGCTCTGAGCTCCACATTGCTGCACTCTCTTGCTGTCAGCACTCAAAATGGCTCATTTAATGCAAGGTTGAGTACATCTAACCAGGCAGCAGTCACACAATGGTTTTCTGAAGATACATACTTTCTAGAACATGCCTTCATTGCATGCTAACCTTGGATTAACTGAACCAAGGAAAGGGAGCCTGAAGTTCCCTAACTTGCTACAATGCAGTCCTGCTATTATTAAGTCTGCTGCTGAACGTGTGAAAGTGTGGGGGATCAACAGAAACTTCACAGAAGCAAAGCCCTGTGGTAGGTGGAAACGGCAGCCTTGTCACAAAATCTGCAGAATATACTCTGAGGCAGTGCCAGTGGAACAAAGCAGAGCAGTACACAAAACATCATTATAGACTGAAAAAAGGAATCTCTACAGGCACCCTTATTCAGATCACCTTGAAGGTGGCTGAAGAGAGAAGGGGTTGGTATCGGTAATAAACTAGGAAGCGAAGGTCTCACTTGAGGCAAGAGAAAAAGAGAGAACTGGTGTAATGAAACAATACAGAAGATGAGGATGAGTCAGGGAGAGGAAAGCAAGCTCTGGACTGTTAGGTAATGAGGTGTGCCCGTCCAGCATCCTGAGGAACTGTTAGAGAATATACGGGAACTGCCAAGGCCAATGTGCTTCACTAGCAGGGGCTTATTCCTGAGGACTGTGAATTACTTCCACTGACAGTGTGTCACAACCACTATCCAGCTGAGCTTGCTGATATCTGTCAGAGTAATTTGGAAATATGAAGAGACAGTCCAGTGGTGACAGAAAATGTGTGAGCAAAGAGATAGAAAAGACCTAGCGGAAACTGAAATATCATGCTCCAGAGTGTGCCTTGTCCTGGGACAGCAGAAAACTGTGAAACAATATCTTACAGATTTTGCATTCCCTGGACAAAAGAAGTTAGGACAATCTGATTAAGATGATGTCTTTCCTGTGTACTTGTACATGTCCGTCAGCACCCTTAAGAGTCGAGAAAAATCTCATTTATTTTCAGAGATATATTTCTTTCCTTCCCTTCCTTTTTTGTTATAAACAGAAAGATATGTGCTGATTTATTGGAATCACTCCTTTAGCTGTAATGAGTAGGATTAGTCATGAGCTATACTGTCTGAAAAGCAATGCTGGATATTAAACATAGCACTTCTCAAAAAAATATGCAATTCCTGTGATGATATAAACCCAAGCTGTATTTCTTACTACTTGTATCATATAGATTGAAACAAATGTCATTTTATTTTTAGAGGCATACTGCTCTACTGCAGCTCTTCTGAAGTAGTGTTGGAGGTTTTCTAAAACAATTCATGGTTGCTGAATATGGGCACCTTTATATTTAAGAATGTGATGTTCTGTTTTTGCACACTTATAGTAACTTTTAAAACTTTCAGAATTGTTTAGTAGTATGTGCCTTTGTAACCAGGTTCTGTGAGTGGTACCTGTTGAAGAGAAATTGCCTGAAGAGTTTTATTAAGAGAAAACAGCCTGAAGGTAATTGATCTGCTGCAGGCTGGAGCAGGCCCAGCTAATCTCAACAGCTGAGCCATCCTACAGCAATTTTATGAACCTTAATAATATCAACCCTTCAAAATTTCTAAGTGTTCCATGACTCTATTGATTTTGGCAAAAATTGAAATACAGGTTACAGGAGTTAAAAATCAGCAGAACATATCAAATTGCACTTTTTCTATGCTGGTTATGTACAAAACTCTGTCAGGAGCCTGTGCCCTTCAATCACTCAGACAGCAACAACAGACTCCTTTGGTTACTGAATTTATAACAAGGCTACTCAATTAAAATCAAATACAAAAAAGAGCAGATTGTGGGAGTTTTTCTCCTGAAAAGCAGGTGGGGAAAATAGTATGTAGTCTTCAAACACTTGAAGGGTGTTCCTTTTATGCCTTCATTTATATTTAGTATGTAATAAGCACAGATAAATGTTTCTTGCAATATGAAACTGCCACACATAATTCATGTTGGAAGAAGAGCCTGGGTACTCAGGAGACCAGCTGTCTTATATAAAAAATTGTATTTCTTGCTTGCTTGCTTTTTTGAGATCAGTGTAATACATGTCCTTTGCAGTTATCTCCTCAAAACAGCTAGTGGTAGAAGGGTGATTCTCCCCCAGCAAGGAAAGAAATATGAGGCCAAGGGAACTTGTGGACACACAGGACTTCTGTCAGTCCCACAGGCTGGTTTGTTTAGTACCAGTTTTATATTTACAACCTTATTGAGATGTAAATGGCCTTACTACTACCACAAAGACAGCAAAAGCCATCCTGTTTTTACACTTCCATTGCCTCAGTAGCTGAATATGAACCAAAATTACTTTCCTGTGCTAACAATGTGACAGTTATATATCTGTTAAATAATTTTTAAATGCTTAGTACAGTATTTGCCACATTAGACTCAAACCTTGTGTTTCACAGGACAGGATTCATAAAAATAATTAGGAAAAGGAGATGGACATAAAGAGCTTGTAAACATTTTAGAAGAAACCTACATATGTTATATCAGAGGAAAAAAGTGGAAAGGCTAGGAAAAGTGAACCGAGTTGAATGGAAAATTCAAACATAGAAAACTTGGGACCAGAAACATAAAATGAAGAGTGCAGAGGGATAAAGAAAAGCCTGAAGACAGCAATGAGGAGCACCTGGGAGGCAAGGAATAGATACAGCCAAGAAAGATAAAAATAAGAAGAGGTCAGAGAGGAAAGAGCGAAGTGGATCTATTTGGAGAGGTTGCAATTAGTGGTTATACTCTGCTATATTTAATCAACACTATCAAAAAGTGGTGTTTAAATTAATGTATTAATATATCCCTATCGGATGAGCCGCTGCCTGAGTGCTGTTCTGGGCTGAGTAGGAGAGCACAAGGAGGAACAGCAGCTTTGCTGTAGCTGGGTCTTGTTCCACCGTTGTGCTGTATATTCACCGCTCTTCAAAGAGGAATAATTAGAGTAGGAGCTTCAGGGATTGCGACTCGGAGCTCCTGAAGGTAACTCCTCTGTAAAAGTCATGAAACACCTCATGTCTCAAGGGTCGGCGTAACACAGTTTATGTGCGACGGGGCCGTTTAACCTCTGAACCCAAAGCAAGGGTTTGGCTGGATCTGCAGGGTGCTCATGAGCGAAGAGGCCGCATTGCAAAGGCAAACTCGCAATACAACTGCAGAATAAGGAGTAGGAGAAGGAAAAGGGGTGTTTTCTGTGGAGCGGAATCCCTACAGGACATAGCAACAACACAGACAAGTTACCTCCTGGGAGTTAAAATTTTGGGAATTTGGGCGGGAGGAGGGGTGCCGGGCACTTTTGGGGTGGACTCAGTTTAAGCAGATGATGTTACAAAGCTGAACGGCCCGGAACGGGAAAGACAAATGAGCGAAACACCAAGAGGTGTCGGAGGACGAGGCCGCAGCAGCGGAGGGGGGCAGGCCCGCCCGCCAGCACGGGGACCGGCGGGAGAACCGCGGCCGTCCCTCAGAAAGGAGAGGAAAGGGTGAGCGGGAAGAGCCCCGCTCCCGCCGCCTCCTTCTCCTCGCCCTCCCCGCCGGGCTCCGGGGCGGCGCGTCCGTGAGCGGCGGGGCGGAGCGGGGGCCGCGGG